>APFE030146206.1:0-18517 GCA_000404065.3 Pinus taeda
ACAGTAATAACAATATGGGGGCAATAGGGGCACAACAATATTAATAAGGGGTACAACTATAATAGTAATGGGGTAATCACTAGTATTATAGGGACCCAACAGGTTTTGTAACCCATTTCGGTTCAGATCCTTAATGTTTTGAACTAAATCTTGAATATCCTCTAAGTCCACTTTTGACTCAACTAATCCCTACGGATCCTCTCTAGTTCCACAAACCATGAAACCCATTTCTAACATAAGATTTACAATTGATATCGAAATCTCTCAATCCTCACTAATCACTCATTATCACTCATGTTCTCCTACATTTGAGAGCATTTACAAATATCCTCACAATATCTAATTAATTCCTATTCTTAATATCTCTCAAAAACTTACTTAAAAACCTTAATAATTACATTAATTTAATTCTCAGGAAACCAATTCCCTTAAAACACAAGACGCCCTATGTCTACTAAAATACAATGATATTTTTGAGATAAACGCTCCTGCATCAGTGTGTGTTTGTGTGTGTTTCATTATAAATACCGCACCAAGTTGTGTTATAAAACTCCAATAAGAGGTATGTTCGTCATGTTTGTCATGGTTGTCATACTTTCAAGAGTTGTCATTATAAATACTACAATGCAATGTGTTATAAATCTCTAATACGAATCATGTTTTGTTGGTCATCGAACATTGAGGACGGTGTTCCCCCAAGGGGGAGGGGTTTGTAACAACCCCAGGTTGGTTTTATATGTAAATAAAATAAGAAAAAGGATATGGGACATGTATTCTAAGATGAATGTATGACAAAACAATATAGTGGGCATCACTTATGGTTTATTAATGGCTATGAAAATTGGCAAATACGTTGATAAAGGAAAAGTGGCAATAAATGGAAATTTAATATGAGAAATAAAGGAAATAGGAGAAAATGAAAATGAAGGGACACAAATATGCATGCAAGGGAAATTAGAGATAAATTAGAGTAAAAAATAAAGGAAGAGACTAAAAATCAATGATAAAAAGGCATCAAAGAAATAATTCACAACTTTTGATAGCTTTTGGTTTAGTTTTTTTCAATTCTAGCTTTGATCACTTTCAAACATAGAACTCTAAGAGAAGAGCGAGGAACCACTTAGAGAAGAAATAAAACAAAGGAAAGCAAGGGATCTTAAGTAAAATCTTGGAATGACAACTACAACAGGTGTACATTGCAGGTAACAAGTTACATGAGTGATCTCATTATTGAGATTCAAATGCATGGTACATGCATTTGGTTTTTTGGTTCATTTGTTGTCATTGGCATGGGATTTGCCTAGATTGACGCTGGTTTTAGCCTTGCCTTTCCATCTCATGCATATCCATGTTGTTGTGTTTGACTTATTTTGGTTTAATATTTTGATGGGTGGTAGAATTTGGATCATAGTGAGGTGGTCTCGAGAAATTCCAAAGGTCAATGGTGGAGATGGGCTTTCTCCTAGAACTCTTGACAGATGGGTGGATATAGGAAAATTCCTCTGGTTATGGTGAAGAAAGTTTGAGGCTTCCAATCTTGTTTGGTGTTAGTAATTTCTGGACCAGTTTAGGTGAAATAATTGCGGTTGAGAGTTTAGGTGGTTTGGCCTTTAGAAGCCTTGGTTGGTTTTATTTTAGCTTAACCCATATGATCCCACATTCTTACTTGGACTATGACACTGGGGTGATTGGCTGAAGAGAGATTTGGGTCAACCCAATCTATGGTTGAGTGGCATGTGGAAGTCCCTGACTTGGTTGGCATTTACATAAGTTAATATGAGTTTTTCTATTATTGTGATCAATCGTTACATGTGTTGGTTATTGTGGTGATTTTATGACTAATTTTTCATGGATTCTTTCTGGTTATATACTAGTTATAATTTTGGTTAAATGATGTTTTCTTGTGATTGATCTTGTTCATGAATTGATAAGTCATTGAATGGTTATATGGATACATGGACTAACTAGTGTTGTTGCAACTAGTTTGAGAGGGTATTGAGCCTTCTTGGTGGTTCCTTAATGAGGTTAAGGATACATTGAATAGTTATGCATTCATGACCTATAGTTACTATGTTTACCATGTGTTTGATGAAATGTTCTCATGTGTTCGACAACTTATGAAACATTTCTAGCCTTTGTACTTATCCAATAGACTTGTCATCACCTTAAAATTGATTCTAGAAATTTATTGGATGCTTTGGGAATTGGCTTATAGATTAGCCTTGAAAATGTGGCACCGATTTTGTGGCCACATGCATGGAACTAGGAAATTTCGGCTACAACCACACAGAGGGAGGCTTGTGCATGCAATCGGAGCCTTCCAACTGCACTCATTGCAACTTATATGTGCAGATTAGCTATGAGCTCAGTTAAAAACAAGTTCCATCTTAGGGTCTAAGCACCAAGGGTTGTGGTTTGACACGTAGGTGATTTGATGTACCTGATAGGTTTTCGTAAATTTTCAGTTACTATACCACACTTTCATAACTGGAACTTGGATGTTGATTCATGTCATTGTAACTCTCAACTCATGTTTACCTAGAGATATTGTAAAAGCGGGTAAATGTGGGATGGGGTGATTACAACCACTCCCTTAGAAGGAGGACCTGGAGACATATCCCACACTAGGTAAACTTTGTTATCACTTGGGTGTTCTTCTTGCTTTATTGTCTTCTCTACCTTCTTTTTTTCCTCTTCTTAAAACTTTATTAAAATCATTTAAGTATGAGTTAATTTAAATTCATCCACATCTAAATATTTTTTCAAACCATTCATGTTAAAAGATTGGATCAGAGGGGATGTGAGATCTCATGTGAGATGGTTGATGAATGATTGGCATTAGGTTAATCTCCACAAGTGAATTTTAAAAAGGGGATTGTTAAAGTGGTTCTAGTAAACATGACTTGGTCAAGTTACGAATGGTTTTTGGGATCTAGGATGATGAGAGCCCATGGTTTTACCAATGGTATTCATCTCTATTATAGCCCATTTAAATATAGAAAGGCTCTAGGTAAATTGGTCATGTTGACCAGTGGGATCCCAATAACAATCTTTAGACACTACCACTTCTCTTGGTGTTTCATGATCCTAACACAAGTAATGTCTAGCCTTAATCTCATACATGGGACTAGATACTATACACAATTGCACTTTAACCTCTTGCATATGAGGATTGGACATGCTATACATCGGTTATTACATTCTAAATAATTCATCGCATAAATAAAACACTTTCTCTTTGAGATTGCATTTAGCTTGGTAAGTGGCATGGCATTGTGATCCAACTGGAGAAAATTTTAGGGGATTATTTCAATAATAAGTTAATTTTCCATATTTATTTCAAAAATACAATTAGCCAATTTCTTTTCTAAATATAATCACCAAAATTAGAGAGAATAAAATTATTTCTCTAAAAATTACCAAAATTCTCTAAAAATTATATACAATCTTTAAGAATTATGGATCAATGAAATTCATTAATTTTTTACAATTAAACATAAATATGAATTGTTAAAATTTTTCCTTCTATATTATTATATTAAAATGTATAGTAAACTTAATATATATAATAAACTAAATAAAAAATAAAAATCAACTTTAATTATCATATTCACATTTCAATAAAACCTTCACCATTTTACAAATTCTTATTAAAATCTTTCCACCATTTTACAAATTCTCATTAAAATCATCACATTGTGAATACTTTCAAATAATTCATGACTTGAAAGCATATTCCCTCGGAGTCATGTAAGATTTAAAGATCATCAATATCACAATTGCCATAATTGTATTGGAGCTTTATTAAAATAATCTTGAGTGATAACAATCTAACTTTATAGTAGACTTTTCTCTAGCTATTGAAACCCGAGAATATGAAAGTTAGAGTTCACAACCATGTAAAACTTTAAATGAGTTTTTGATGATATAGACTAATTTAGATATAACTTTGAATTTGTTTTTGGATGATATAGACTAATTTAGGTTTAGGTAAAACTGGGATCATAATAAAACATAATTTTATTGGAGCTTTATTAAAATAATATTGAATGATAACCATATAATTTTGTAGTAAACTTTCTTCTAACTATTGAAAACCAACAATATGAAAGCTAGAGTTCACATCAATGTAAAACGTTGAATGAGTTTTTGATAATACGGACTAATTTGGATTTAAGTATAACTTGGATCATAATAAAACAATATTTCAATTTAACATTTTTTAGATGAGAAAAATCTATTTAGCAAAAAATTATCTTGATTCTCTTCAAAATTAAATTAAATTTAATTGAAATGTAATTTTATATTCAAATGAAAAGAATAAAATGACCCTTTACCTTCACAAACATTATTTTTAAGATTCAAATCCAAGAGATTGGATATTGAACGAATCATTTTAAACTACGAAAAAGGATTTAGCATTGCAAATATTTATTTTGCAAATTCTTATATCTATGAGCTTCAGTGTTTTTAAAATGAGTTTCCTCATATTTAAAGATTATTTTTTATTTTTTATTTTTATTATATAAAAAAAATATTAAAAATTATTAATTAATGTTTTATTTTTAAAGTGGGATAGATTTTATTGGTTTTGAAGTAAATATTAAGCATCATCCTAATAAATAATATTTTATATCAAGAAATTGAAAAAGGAATGATACTTATCATGTATTTACTATTTGTATGGCTTTCTTTATTTATATTATAAATGTAGTGAATCCATATCAAAATATGAAAACATTATTTAGGAACATCCTTTTAGTTGGGTATAAATGATTTATTATCGTTTAATGATTTTATGTACAAGTACAATATTTATTTAAGTTTGTTTTTTTTCAAAGATGGATTAATTTTAATTTGATAATAATTTTTTTCAAAAGAGAACTATGTATAATAGTTATTCCATTCAACTTTTCGGGTGGTACTCTACCTAACATCATCAGGGACTAGTAAGCAATGTGATGGATGAGTGAGTGCCAAAAATTTCTTAATTCTTTTAAGTAACCCTGAGAGAAATATTATAAATTAATTAAAAGATTAATAAATGAATGAGCAAGTGCCAAAGAGTCCTTAAATAGATAATTCTTCTAAGCAACCACCAAAAAATATTATAAATTAATTAAATGATTAATAAATTATAGTTAGAGAGGAGAAAATAAACAAGTAATTAGTGATGACTAGAATAAAGGGTAAAAAATAATAATTAGAGATAAATAGAATAAATGGTTAAAATAATAAATGAAATGGAATGAAAAATTTTAAATATGAAAGGAGGTAATTATTAGATTCAAAGATTAAAAGTTTAAAAGAGAGGAAATCTATGGATTAATTATTATCATGATCTATAAGGGAATGAAACTTTTATTATATTAAATTATTAAATTATAATATGAATGAGAAATATAGAATGAAAAAGATAACAATGAAGGAAAAAAGGATGGAAACTATTAAGTAAGAAAGTGGAAGAATGAAATTTAGAAATATATAATGGAAAAAGGAGGAAGAGAGGAATGGATGAAAAAGATTCATTGTATCAACAAATGATCATCCACTTGTTAGCCTCACTTGAAAACAATTCTAAGTTCAAAATAATTAAATTAGTTAAAATCAAGAAAGTTAGGATTTATGCCTACTTTTCTAGATTGAGTTTGTTCCTCAAATTTAGGAGTCAATTTAGGTCTAGATGGTTGAGAGATTCTCTCCAACTAGTTAAGGTCCTAGATTAGTTTTTCGTTGAGAAATTTTCTCAACCATAGTGTCCAAGATAGACACACTATATTAAGACAAATTTTCTCATATATTTATATGTATCATAAACATTATTTTAATAATGAAAATGTGAAGAATACAAAAATGAAAATGTGAAGAATACACTAAGGCAGAGGCTTCAGCCTTTTTTCGCCCAGTCTAGTTTTTGTATGTCTCTGATATATTTATATAACTCTGGATCAGGTTGGCCAGATTACTTGTTTCTAGAGGGTTGTGGGAAGCTACTACACCATCTCCATGGTTTCGTAGATTCAAATGGACAGTTTATTTTATTTATGTAATTTTGTAAAGGATAAAAAGATACACATGCAGGCTTGTATAACCGTTGAATGTAACATATAATGGGTTTTCTCCATTGTTATCCAAATGATAGGTCCATGGTCTCCATGGACTCCATACAGTCAAACTCCGTGTTTAGTATAATTACATTTTCTCAGACGTTATCACTGACGTATTATATATATTGTCGTAAGTCATCAATGGTGTATTTTATTGTTAGACGTTATCTATGACGTCATCTCTGTTCCAGTAAATAATCAAAAGATTAAAAAAGGGATTCTTGTTATTGATGCATGTAGATTTTGTTTGCCAGGGGGGAGCCGTAAAAAACCTTAAAATGAATTTCTTGTTACAGGTGCCCATAGCTTTGGTTTGCCGGGGTAGGGTTGGTATAACTTCAAAGTGAGTTGGTGTAATTTCAGTGCACTTTGGGGAAGTAGGTGGAGGACGAAAAATATGTATATGTTTAACTTAGACTTGGCAAGAGCGGGAGGGGTGATATGTTGCCTTGATGAACAAGTTGTAATCAAATTTCTGTGTCTGTGGGGATTAGGTTCATCAACCAGCAATACGGCATGAATCCTAGCGCTTTACAAAGACTTGGATATCGCTGAGAGTCAAGGAATCAAGGAAATTATTCGCATGTGATCAGAATGTTCTCAAATCCTAATCACACTCACGATCACTTGAGCTCTGCAATAGTGAAGATGATTAGTTTCCAAATCACAAAATTGAAAAACTGTCTTCATTCCATGTCCTCTGCCACTTTAATCGTGAGGTTGACGTAATGGCAAATAGAGGATTAGAATTAGGGGAGGGAAATATCGAAATTAATGGACATGACATGGGATTTGTCCCTATTCCATAGTTGAATCATGCCAAATTTGTAGATCAGGGCCATCAATGATGGCGTCGATAAGTTCACAAAATTTTGGTCAATAACTTCTCGCATGTCTGATAGGTGGGAAGAGGATTGTATCAAGCATAAACTTGGTCGTCGACTGTTTATTTGAGGTACCCTAATGTGATATTCACCAGGCTTCAAATGCTTGGAGGACAACACCATAGGGAGATGTGGAAATTACATCTTCAGGAGGACGACTCGCCATCTATTAGCATTCATCACGAAGAGACAGAGGCAATTTCCACCCTGCGCCACTACAAATTGGCTACAAGGATTGTTTAAGAGGTCCCTTAGGCAAGACAATTCCTTAATGGGCATGAGGATAGAAGAGTTGTAGGAATTAATGGCGAAGGAAAAGTGTACTCGAGGAAGAACAAAAAATGTTAGCTTATATAAGCTGAGCTTGCCACTTAAAGAGGCATTTTCTTGCCTCCCTTCTGAGCGCCTTTCTTACAGTATATTACGTGGCTTGGTGATGGCATCTACAAGAGGGAAACTTCTAGAGACTGAAGTAGATCAATGGAAAAGGGCGATGGAATGCTTATTCAAACTGCTTATGGGAAGGTTAGACCTCCTCACATGGAGAGTGGACTTGTTGGAGAAGGATAGAGTAGCTAATGCGAGATGCATTGATGAAAAATTAGAAATAATAGATGCAAAGATGGGCTAAAAGACAATTAAGCTAGAAATCGACCTCCTATCTAGTAATTTTGAGCTTGTCAACAATAGTTTATTTGCAAAGGCCTACGAGATAATTGTTGGGTTGCAAGATACTGCTCTTAATCAACAACAATAGAAACCCAACGATGGAGCATATGGTGCAAGAACGAGCAAGGGGAAATGATGCTCCAGTGAGGAAGTTGACCCATCAAATCCTGACTAATGATGTTCTGTGATGTATTACAAATACATATATTGATTTTGGGTCAATTTTGTTGGTCATACGAGAAATTTCAATGTAAAATTTTAGCTCATAGGGCTCGCAGGGAATTTTTTTATTATTATGGTTATACTGGACATAGAAGTAGATGATAACATTGAACCCAGTTTTGTCTTTTATGATGTAAACAGTTATGGCCATGTAACCCATGTTTTATAATACAAAGTATTCGTTATATATGTATGGTATGTATGTTTAACTTGTATATATATATATATATATATATAATAATAAATAATAATAAGTTATAATTTAGTTTATTTTTATTTTTATTTTAATCTTCCCAATGTGAGATGTGTCATGAAGTAATTGTTTTGATCTTTTTCTTGGATTAATGTCTAGCTAGTTTACTAACTATTTAATTCATATGGCCTGCTAGTGGTTATACGCATGAAGATGGGTTACACTTTTGGGCCAAATGTGACAATGAAATTTCAAAATTTTACTCTTTTATCAAATTAAATCCCTCAAAATTCATAAAAGCATTGTCAATTTTGATTCTGAGTAAAAAGACAATTTGTGGAGAATTATGTTGTTGTCTATTAATATTTTTTGCAAAAATATTTAGTGTCATATATATGTCAATTTCTAGTTAAATGAAATTCTTATCCTTGCAAATTTTCACACACCTTAATAGGTATGTGTGTGTTCAGGTGCAATAACTTAGTCTAGTGTATATATATCAACTAAGAGAGAACTAAGTTATGTATATTAAAACCTTTTTTTAATGAAAAATTATAGTTTTTTATTATTGAAGTTCGCCGAATTAATATTTGAATTGCATTTTTCATACACATTCGTTCACATACGATTTTTTCTACTATTTAAATAAATTAAAAAACCAAAAGTACATCTTTGAAGATGACTCATAAATGAAGATGGTGGTATTTTTTGAATTTTTTTCCTTTTGTATATTTTATGTTACAGATTTTTTGTTTTGCTCCTTTGAAATTGTCCAAAAAAAAAATCAATCATAATGTTTAAAATAAATTAGATGAAAAATGTTATATGAATTCAAAGATGTCAAACTCATATGCCATTGGATACATGATTCCTTCACGAATGCAACATGATCAACCACCTAAGGACAAAAACCGCCATAAGTCCGCTAGGCAACAAAATGGTATTGTAGAGAAATCTCGAGGAGGGGAGCTAAAAATTTGTCTTTTAGGCCCTCAACGACTCAATCAAGTGCTTAAAAGGTTTAATCGAGCATTTAAGGTAAAATTTTAAATAGCTCTACCGAGGGTTCAAGAAACCCTTGATTGAGTTCTTAATGTGGCTAAATGAAGGCTCGATTGAGCTTTCATAGCTCGATCAAGCCCACTCAACCATAACTTACCACCAACCAAATATTCAACTATATTGATGGCATTGATTAGGATTCTATGGACCTAGGAGTCTACTGTTGCCACCCAAAAAACATAAAACAAAACAAAGCCAAATCTTCATTCATAGAAAAATAACAGAGAACGTTCATTCATAGAAAAATAACAAAACATGGAAATTACACAAAAAAATTACCACAAACATAGTAAATTGAAGAATTAGATCTCCAAAAAGAGAGCAAGTGCCAAGCACAGAGGAAATGTAAAAAACTAGAGAAAGGATGAGGAAAAGAGGGCATACATTAAGAGAAAAAGAAAATTATTCAATTCAACAGATTCATGTAAATACAAGTAATTATTTGTCTCACTTCTCATCTTACCTGATCAATTCAACAAATTCATGTAAATACAAGTAATTATTTGTCTCACTTCTCACATTAACCGCTCCATATCGTATACATTAGCAAATATGATTCAAGATGAAAAAAAAATAAAGAATGAAACCATAAAAATAAAATAAAATTTAACCACAAAAGTAATACCATGTAATTAAAAATTGAAACACAACACCTAAATAAAAATGACCTGATATGATTAGTGGACCAATATCAACGGTTCATTGGTCCATGGTCTCCGTCAATTCCGTACAGTCAATTCATTGACTATTGTCAGACGTCATCACTGACGTATTGTATATATTGTCGTACATCATCCATGACGTATTTTATATATTGTGAGACGTTATCTATGACGTCAGAAAATAGTCAAAAGATCAAAAAAAGGGTTGATGCATGTAGATTTGGTTTTAGCCGGTAAAAAGCTTGTAGTTCTTCTTACAGGTGCCCATAGATTTGGTTTGCCGGAGCAGGGTTGGTGTAACTTCAAAGTGAGTGGCTGTAATTGCACGTTGGGGAAAGTAGGTGGAGGACTAAAATTATTTAGAACTCTGATTTTTCTTGTCAAGTTATATTGAAAAATATTTTGGTGTCAAAGTTGTCCAAAACGACACTAAGAGTTTTGAGAGTACTTAAAACTATTTGAATAATCCAAATCCAAAATTTCACAGTATTTAAAACTATTTGAATAATCCAATTCCAAATCCAAAATATGAGAGTATTTAAAAGTATTTGAATAATCCAAAATATGGTTTGGAATTTCTCTTTTTCAAATTCGCACGCGTGAATGAGTAACTTAATAAGCAGTTTTTTTTATGAGAGAATAATTTTTCCTATCATTTATTTATTTTTTTTTTTTCAAAATCTTAGATAAATATTTTTAAATTAGATTTATTTTAAAAATATTATTTTATTAGGTGGATAAATATGTTTATTTTACCATAGAATTTTTAAGAATTTTATTTAGTTATAAATTATTATTAATAATGGTATATAGATTTATTTTTTATAAAAAAACTTTAGAATATTTTGAAATAATAATTGAGGATGAAAGATTGAGATTTATCAAAAACAATTATGTCATTTATACTTTTTAATTAAATCTGTTAATTAAAAAACGTGATATGAACAAGTGTTATGTGAAAGGTGTTATGGGTAATGATAAGTTATGGTATTGTAACAAATATAATTGGGTTTTTAAAATGTTACGAATCTCTATAGTAAGATGGAAGTGAATCTCCATGCATAAGAATCTTGTTACATGTTTTTCTAAATATATTGTTACATGTTTTTTCAAATATACATAGTCATAGTCTAAAAATTATGCTTTTTTGCCATGAAAGTTATGGAAATTCCCGCTATATTTTGAAAAACTCAACAGGGAATTTTGTAAATCCAAGTAAAAGTTGTCAAAATTCATAATTTTAGGTGCCCTAGAAGTTTTTGATGGTGTCGAATCTATTTCCACCATCAAAAACATTATTCAAACAATGTCTTTACAAGGTTTTTTGAAATTTTTTTGCCCGGATTCCGGCCACTTCTGGCCATCTGGGCAATTCCTCTGCCTCTGTAAATGACTCCATAATATATATATATATATATATATATATTATATATATATATATATATAATATTATTATATATAACTTAGATGTGGTAGGAGCAGGAGGGGTAATATGTTGCCTTGATGAAAAAGTTGTAATCAGATTTGCGTGGGGATTAGGTTCATCAACCAACAATAAGGCATAAATCCTAGCGCTTTGGAAAGACTTATATTGCCCAAAGTCAAGAAATCAAGGAAATTATTGTCATTGGGGATTCTTCACATGTATCAGAATGTTCTCAAATTCTGATCACACTCACGATTGCTTGAGCTCTGCAGTAGTGAAGAGGAGCAATTTCCAAATCAAAAAAATTGAAAATTTGTCTTTATTCCATGTCCTCTGCCAATAAATCGTGAGGTTGACGTAATGGCGAACAAAGGATTAGAAATAGGGGAGGGAAATCTCGAAATTAATGGACATAACATGGGATTTCTTCCTATTCCATAGTTGAATCATGCCAAATCTGGAGATCAAGGCCATCAATAATGGTGTCGATAGGTTCATAAAAGTTTGGTCAATAAATTCTCGCATGTCTGATAGGTGGGAAGAGGATTGTATCAAGCATCAACCTGGTCGTCGACTGTATATTTGAGGTACCCTAATGTGATATTCCCCAGGCTTCAAATGCTTGGAGGACAACACCATAGACAAATGTGCAAATTACATCCTCGGGAGGACAGCTCACCATCTCTTAGTATTAATAACGAAGAGATAGAGGCAATTTCCACCCCGAACCACTGCAAATTGGCTACAAGGATTGTTTAAGAGGTCTCTTAGGCAAGACAATTCCTTAATGGGCATGAGGATTGAAGAGTTGCAGGCATTAATGGTGAAGGCAAAGTGTACTCAAGCAAGAACAAAAAATGTTGGCTTATATAAGCTGACCTTGCCACTTAAATAGGCACTTTGTTATCTCCCTGCTAAGTGTCTTTCTTACACTCTATTGCGTGGCTTGCTCATGACATCTATGGGAGGGAAGCTTTTGGAGATTGAAATAGATCATTGGAAGAGGGCGATGGAATTCTTATTCAAATTGCTTATGTGAAGATTAGACCTCCTCACTCGGAGAGTGGAGTTGTTGGAGAAGGATAAAGCAACCAATGCAAGATGCATTGATGAAAAATTAGAAAGTATAGATGCAAAGATCGATAAAAAGGTAATTAAGCTAGAATTCTATCTCCTGTCTAGTAATTTTGAGCTTGTCAAAAATAGTTTATTTGCAAAGGCCTACGAGATAATTGTTGGGTTGCAAGATACCGCTCTCAATCAACAACAATATAAACCCAATGACAGAGCATATGGTACAGGAACAAGCGAGGGTAAATGATGCTCCAGTGAGGAACTCGACTCATGAAATCCTGACTAATGATGTTCTGTGTTGTATTACAAATATATATATTGATTTTGGGTAAGTTTTGTTGGTCATATGAGAAATTTCAATGTAAAATTTTAGCTCATAGGTAATGTCCATTCCTAAATTATTTTGGTATAGGATTAATTTCTACATTTTGGTGCCGATTTTGGAGGTGGTGGGGCCCATTTGATTTTATTAGGAGGATAGACTTAGTACAATTTATTTTTATGTGGTTAATTGTACGTGGGGGACACCCACACTAAGAGAATACACATTCCCTAGTTCAATTTGCATGGAGGGGAAATCAATGGTTAAGTGAGGGACCCACGATGGAGGGAAAACAAAGGGAAAGGTGCTCCATGGAATCTATGTAAGGAAGGCAACTCTGTCATCTCAACATCTTATCTTTTGACATATTGAACTCAACCTTAGTTCTCGAGTTGCTTAGTCGGGTTATTGTGTTTCTTAGCACACGAGTGTCTCTAAGCGGAGATCTCAACCTTTGGTTCAGTGGACTTCGAGTGCCACCGTGGGAAGGCAATTCGTACTACCCTGGAGAAGAACTATGGAGTTTCATAGTCATATCATTCAACGTTTGTCTTAGTCAGTGGGTGTTTCTGGAGGAGGCATAAGGGGAATACGCAGGTGTTTCTTGTGGGTTCATCTGGGCAGCAACTGCAAGGGGAGTTTGGGCATTGAAGCTATAGTGGAGGATCAACCTTTCAGGAGAGTTTTGGAGTAGGAGGTTGTTGCATTGGAGCAGTTCGATTTATAGTCACCTAGGCCTGCGTAGAGAGCCATCACTGGGCTCATGCGGGAGTCAGAGGAAGGAATTGTAGAGCTTAAGCTAGATGGGAGGGCCATTTGAGGAGGATTGTTGGAGTTGGGAGAGTAGAAATTGATAGGATTAGTCACAGCAACGTAATTCGAAGTTGAAGGGCCAAGCTATGAAGGGTCAATTTTTGAAGATTGGAACCAAGGGAAACCCTTTCTGGGTTTTTCTTGGTTTTGGGCAAGGATCACACTCTTAATTTTATAGAATTTTCTAGATAGATATAAGGGGTCAAATAGGGGTCCCAACTCAACCAATAGCTAGAGGAGCTAAGGGGATTTTGGGCCAAAATTCTAGGGTCAACATTTGGCCAATTCCTTCATGTGTTATCATGGGTATTTGGTGGAGAGGTCAAGGTTTAATTTCCATAATTTTCTGAGCACCGGAGGTGGGGTTTCCAGCAGCATCCTTGCAGTAGACAACACAATTTTATAGTGGCAGCACATGGCATCATTGCAACAGTTATTGCACCATCCGGTCTTGACATATTATCACCTGGGTTTGATCATGCTTGCCATTGAGGTAAGCCCAGGTGCACCACTTCCAAATTATTGTACTTTTCCCCCATATTATAATAAAATGGCTCAATTGTTGGATATTCCTAGACTTTTTATGGGTGTGCACTAAATGTTTCAATTTTATGGTGTTGTTTTTATTATTTTCTTTGCATAGCACTATTTTATTAGTTTGGAACATTACAGTGGTATGAAAGCATGATCTTGGCACCGCTGTGGGAAATTAGCCAAAAGATCATGGAAATTTTGGCTATGAGTGCACAGTGACGGGTGAAACTAGAGACAAACCCATGGCTTAAGGGAAATCCAATATGTAGAAATTTTGGGGTAGAATTGATTGGGACGATGAGAGGTTGGTCTGGTTGAGGAGGGTGACAGACCAAACCCATCCTCGTGCTTATAATAGAGACGTTAGATGTGAGTAGGCCATGGGGGTGCAACCATCTACATCGTGTGGTGAAAGTTGACCAGATCAAGGCACCATATCTCCTGAAAAGGAGCAGACATGACATAGATGGTTAGAGGGTGAGACTGGGGGCACTTTTGCTGATGGAGACCTGGATTTAGATATCAGGAACCTGAGGAGGAGTTTGAGCATGATGCTGAGAGCCCATAGGATAGTGAGGAGCACATCGATATACCTAATGTGCCACATGAGTCACCTTTATTAAAGACCTCTTTGATAACTCCAATTGACACCTTAGTGGAGAGGGTAGAACCTACTCGCATAGATCCATTTGTTGAGGGGTGCCACCGATGGATGAGATGCCAACAATTGTTTAGGTATCTAGAGTCGTGACTCAGTGTACAGATGATAGATGCCCACGATAGTTCCATCAATTTTAGGCCGACCTTCTAGCATTAAAATGGAAGGTTGCATTAGTGCAAGAGGTGATTATGCAACAGAACGAGGTGCTGGAGGGCATAAGAGAGGTTTGTGCCGAGTCCACGACCAAATTGACTCGCGTTGGGAAGCAGTTGGATTCCCTACTAGTGTAGGTAGAGTGCACGTTGGAGTGTGAGAGCAGCCCTCTTCGGGCATACATAGATGGGCATGACAGCACTATCAGGTTACCTTGGCCCATTGGACCGAGGGAGATAAAGCTACCTAGTCAGATTGTATGTATGGACCAGGATAGCGAGATGAGATGAAATGAGTTGCACAGGGTGCAACACCTTAATGTTGGGGTTGTTCTATGTGCGGGAGTTCGTGCATTCAATCCCTCGCTTGGAGTTGGGTGGCGAGAGATTCTGAGTTGGTACCCAGTGGAGTGGACTATGGAGATGGTAGTGGACCCAGGTGGAGCTCAGAAAGAGTTTCAAGGCAATAGGGATGTTGGAAGCCTCGACTGGCATTGGGATCCAGGAGGGACCACCTATCATTTCCAAGGTATACTGGTTGACTATGACCAAGAGGGTATAATTGACCTAGCAGTTGAGCGTGCACCTCCGCTAGGAGAGTTTCGGTCAACACTAGTGGCCAACCAATTTTTGGGCAAACTCCTTGGGTTATCTTGGTATGAAAATTGTACATGGGATCTCAAGATGATCAGCATACTTTGGCAGGAGTTTGTCATAGGAGGTAGCATTGGCAGGCCATAAGATAGTGCCTTATATGGAGTTGGGGATTCTTCGCATTTGTGTGAGATACAGGGGAGAAGAGCAGTGGTGGCATCGTTGCTGACACCTGGGGAGGTTCACTTCTTGGATCCCTTAGGGAGGACTTGGAGGAGAGGTGATGATTCAGGTTGGATTGGAGCTATCACATATGGATACTGCTTTAGGCCATCTCATTCAGGGATGGGTAGGATCATCTAACGTGGAGCAGTGGTTTGCAGATGGGCATAGAGATGCATGAGGGTGTGCCATAGTATGTTGGACTGCGTTGTGGAGTGGGAGTGCCTCATATCACATTAATTACATGCGGGGAGTGATAGGTAGAGTGACACAGGCGAAACATAGGATGATACAGGATGGCATAGCCATAGCTGAAGGTATCCAGTGGTTTATAGGGGTAAGACGTGGTGTACAATGGCATGTCCAGGATTACTGGGATGATCAGTGGTATGTAGGGGTGTATAGTACTGCACATTGAGGTCTTGGAGTGTTGCCTCCAAGGAGACCCTTGGATGGAAACACCAGCCATACCTTGTAGGTTTTAACCCTATCCAAAAATTACCTGCATACGAACTATAAAACATAGAAAATAAACAATGCGAGAGCATAACAAGTAAAACACATACACACAAAGATTTTCCCCTGGATCCCAAAACCGGGACTACCAACTTGATTTTTCATTACTTTCTTTTCAATGTTACAATACATATTTATACATGCCGAAGCATCCAATACCATGGACTGAAAACCATCGCATCCAAAACCGTGGACTGAAAACCATCGCGTCCAAAACCATGTGAGAAAAACATGCACAAAACCATAGGTAGGTTCGCCTAACCTAATGTAGAGTCCAAAACCCAAATTTTCTGGGGTGCTGCCCCTACCACAGGGGGCCACAAGAGAGCTTAGTCATTTATCCAGCCCTGCAACACCCATTGTTTCTCTACACCAAGAGAACTTCTTAGAGCTCACAGATTTTGTCAATGCATCTGTAGTATTCTTCAAAGTGTCCACCTTTAGCAGCGACAACTTTTTGTCTTCTATCATATCCCTCACAAAGTGATATTGAACATCAATGTGCTTTATCTTAGAATGATATGCAGGGTTCTTTGCCAAGAAAATTGCACTTTGGCTGTCACAATCTATCTTTATAGCTCCCTGTACTAACTCCATACTGCAACACAATCTCTGCAACCAAACTACTTCCTTGCTTGCATGAGTGGCTGCCATGTATTTTTCCTCTGTAGTTGATAGTACCACTACACATTGTTTCCTACTCATCCAACTGACTCCACCTCCAAATAGGTTAAACACATACCCACTTGTAGATCTTCTCTGGTCCAGATCTCTACCCCAGTCTACATCAACAAAGCCACGAATATCCAACACTTTTTCCAATCTCGGTCTTCCTTGGTAGCACAAACCATAATCACTAGTGCCATGCAAATACCTAAAAACTCACTTCACTGTTGTCTAGTGCTCCTTCCCTAGTTTTGACATAAACCTGCTCAATACTCCCACTACATGTGAAATTTTTGGTCTAGTACAGACCATTGCATATGTCAGGCTACCTACTACACTTTCATATGGAATAGGGAACATGTCCTCTTCCTCTTCTTATGTCTTGGGACATTGTTTAGCAGATAACTTCACACCTATAGGAATAGGAACCTTCACTAGTTTACTATCCTGCATATTAAACTTATGCAGTATTGTCTCGACATACTTCCTTTGGTTTAACCAGAGCTTCATCTTTTCCCGATCTCTTTTAATTTCCATGCCCAAAATATAGTTTGCGGCACCAAGATATTTCATGTCGAATTTGGAGGAAAATTGGGTCTTCAAATCATGGATAATTTCTTTTTCATTTCCAACGAGCGACATATCATCCACATACAAGACCAGATAAATAACACGGTCACCAATTAATTTAAAATACACATAGTGATATGCTTTTCTTTTGGTGAAGCCAAGTTCCTGTATAAATGTATTAAATTTTTGATACCAAATCCTTGCTGACTGTTTTGACCCATACAAAGACTTCTTTAATTTGCATACCCGTTCTTTCTTACCCTTCATTGCAAAGCCTTTAGGTTCATTCATGTGGATTTCCTCTTCCAGATACCCGTGAAGAAATGTTGTCTTCACATCCATCTGTTCTACCTCAAAATCGAAAGCAACAACAACAGATAATTAATCTAATAGAAGTTGCCTTGGCAAAAAGAGAAAAAATATCACCAAAATCAATTCCCTACACCTGGGAATAACCTTTTGCTACCAACCGAGATTTGTATTTCTCCACCTTTCCTTCTGCATTTGTCTTCTTCTTGAACACCATTTACTGCCAATGGGTTTCCTTCCAGCCGACAATGGCACTAGGTCCCATGCCTCATTTTTGTGCAAAGATGCCATTTCATCAACCATGGCTTCTTTCCAGAGTTTTCCATACTTTGAATCTATTGCTTCCTTCACAGTTCTTGGATCATCATCAGTAATAGATAAAGCAAAATTTGAATAGAAAGAAAATGGATTATACCTTTATGGCTGCCTTCTTTCTCGAACTGACCTTCTCATACCCAGAGTTTATAGTTCTTCATCTTTTGATTCCTCCTCTGTTGTAGAGTCTGAATCTTCCTCCTTAAGCTCAAACTCTATCTTCTCAGGTTCCTTTGGTTGGAATTCATGTTTAATAACATCTTTCACCTCTCTGAACACCACATCTCGACTGTACACAACCTTCCGTGTGACTGGGTTCCAAAGCTTATAACCCTTTAAACCATCCTTTACCCAATAAAGATGCACTTTTCAGATTTACTATCCAACTTGGTTCGTTTCTCCTTTGGAACATGTACATATGCATCACATCCAAATACTCTCATATGTGAAAGAGAGGGTTTCTTACCAGTCCATACTTCTTGTGGAGTCTTATCCTCCAATGCTGATGAAGGTGACCTGTTGACCAAGTAACACGCAGTATCCA
>APFE030146206.1:18849-52412 GCA_000404065.3 Pinus taeda
AATTATTTAAACCTGTCAAAGACTTTAGATTTCTTCTTAAGGAAATATAACCATGTGTTCCTTGAAAAGTCATCTATAAATGATACATAGTACATAGACTTAGCTAGTGATGGAGCCTTCACAGGTCCAAACACATCACTGTGCACAAGCTCCATTATATATTTCGCCCTCTTACCATGAGAGGGGAAACTCACCCAATTCTGCTTCCCATATACACATTTTTCACAAAAATCAAAATCCAGAGAGCCATTACTCATACATTCTACCATACACTCACCATGAAGTATTCGAAGTCCTTTCTCTCCAATATGTCCAAGCCTTTGATGCCAAAACATGGTCTTCTCTCTAGAGACCACTAGATTTTCTGCTCCACTTTCAGGAACCATGGAACTGTTACACCCATTAACAATAGTGCTACCTTGCAGCTTGTACAAAGTTCCAATCCAAACTCCTCACATCAATACCAGTGCTCGCCAAACCATCTTGTAGGTATCCTTCTCGAACATTGTTTTTACACCTGCATCATCCAGCTTGCTTACAAAAATCAGATTTCTGGCCAATGTAGGAATATACAGAACACCTGTAAGTGTTCTAACCCTTCCACCTTGTAAATTCAACTTTACTTTTCTGTGATCAATGATTATAGCCTTCTTGTCATCCCCCAAGAAGACATCACCACCATCATATTTCTCATACTCGCAGAACCACTCTCTATGGGGAATGAAGTAAAAGGATGGACCTGAGTCAATCAACAATGTCTCGTGAACTACATGTGTACTTGAAGAAGCCAAGTACACATCCCCACCTTCATCTGAGGTCGTTTTCGCCTCTGTAGAAGGAGCATCATCAGATCCCTTTCCTTTGTCAGGAGATTTAAATTTACAGTTCCTTTTGTAGTGCCCTTCCTTTCCGTATTTCTAGAACACCACATTTACAGGTTTTCTTGGAGATTTAGATCTCCCTCTAGATTTAGATCTCCTACTCGATGATTTATTTTTGTCTTTGTTTTGGGACTTTCCTCGTACATACAAGCCATCACCATTCTGGCTCTCCATATTTTTCCATCTCATTTCCTCGGTCAACAAGGATGAGACTATTTCATCAAACTGCAAGGCAGTTTCATTGCTACCTATTGTAATAACCAGACTATCCCACGAATTTGGTAGAGAACACAACAAATTGATGCACTTATGTTTATCTGAAATTTTAATATCAATAGATAATAACTAACTTACCACAGTATTAAATGCGTTCAGGTGCTCTGTCACCGAGTCTCCATCTTTCATCCTCATGCTATATAGCTTTTTCCGTAGGAAAAATTTATTTACTAGAGACTTAGATTGGTACAAAGTCCCTAACTTGTCCCACAAAGCCTTCACCATAGCTTCCCTTGGTACATTAAACAATATTGAATCTGAGACACACAATCGTATTGTGCTCTTTTCCTTCCAATCCAACTTCTTCCATTCTTCATTGGACATTCCCATTGGCTTAGTACCTGGATCTACCCCAATCCACTGATCTTTATCCACCAGCAAATCCTCCATCTTGAGTTTCCATAACTCAAAACTCTAACCATTAAATTTCTCGATCTCTATCTTTTCATTGCTCACCATCTTCTTTCACCACCATAATCGATCCCATAGATCTCCCACAAAACAGAGTCTACCACAAGCCCGAGCTAATACCCTCAACAACAAAGGCATCCCCTTGAAGCCAAAACAACTTTGATACCAAATGTAGGTTTTAACCCCGTACATAAATTACCTACATATGAATTCTAAAACACAGAAAATAAACAATGTGAGAGAATAACACATAAAACACATATACATAGAGATTTTCCCTTGTATCCCAAAACTGGGACTACTAGTTTATTTTTCATTATGTTCCTTTCAATGTTACAATACATATTTATACATGCCGAAGCATCCAATACCATGGACCAAAAACCATCACGTCCAAAACCATGTGTCAAAAACATGCACAAAACCATAGGTAGGTCCACCCAACCTAATATAGAGTCCAAAACCCCTGTGACTCCCCCTGCTATGCCATTGGCGCAACGAGGGGGGGCTCTACCCCCCTTCTAACCCCTCGATTATCTACGTGAGCTAGTCATGGAAAGAATATAACACAACCCAACATACCTATGGGCGCAGTTCACCTAGGATTGACGGGGACACAGATGAGTGATACTTGATGGTATCCGTAGGGACTCACATGCTTGACCCTATTTTACTTCCCTCACGGGCACAGTCAATTCTTCTATCAACTTTTTGCACTCTCGACATGAGTAGTGGGGGTCGAGGTGCTCACGAGAGATATTTGGGTGACACTCAGCGCACTAGGGAGGAGACTTTTCAGCAGTGGCATTAGATTGGTGCGTCAACTGACAGCCATAGGTTGGGGAATGAGGTGATCATATGCAGGGGTGGCATATCATTCATCATCGAGCCTACGTCTATGGAGCTAGTCTCGAGAAAGACATGTGTCACTCTTTTCTCATGGCATGTCGGGACCAAGTTTGAGCAGAGGATAGCGAGTATGACTGAGGTAGTTTCCAAGTATGTGTCTGAGCTCTAGACCTTATATTGGCACATTATTAAGAGGGCAGATGACAGACCCAGGGGAGATGATTGGCAGGGACAGGAGGGATTCACATACCCTGAGTTGATTACAAGTATTAGATACCCATCATTTGGTTGCATTTAGGGGGTAGCTCTTTGGCACATGTGGCTTCCAGCGATCATCGGTACTAAACAGTGGTAGGCACAGGGCAAATTAGCATGCACTAGATTAGCCTACAATACATGGCGCCTATATAGTGATCACATGCAGGTAATAGAGATGAGGGCCAAAGGGATTCCATTGGTTAACAAAGCTATGCCTCAATAGGTCTAGCTTTGGGATGCAGGGATTCAGTTAATCGATAGATCAGTCATGATGAGCGGAGTCGTGGTAGAGAGTGATGTAGTTCGCTCTTGGGATGAGACATGGGGGTTCACGGAGGGTTTCATCATATGGGGAGGTAAACATTATATATTGCTACATAGGTTCGAGTTAGATTTGGATTGGTAGGCCTTGGTGCCATGGATATGCCCAGGCAGGATGCATTTCTCCTCTTTCATTATTTCCCCATCGAGTTCCAGGAGAGGAGGATACTGACTATGCACAATGGGGAGTATTACATAGTTAGAGTAGTGTAGCGTCAACATGGTGGCACCACTCTGGGGCTAGCAGGGAATTAGGGCATCACAACTCTTCACAACGCAATAACCTTTAGGGATGCGTTGAATACTGCAGGGGGAGATCATATAGATCTTTCATTGGGATTTAGAAAGTGTCTGATGGAGCCAAGGACTTCTGGTACTTTCACCAGGTAGGATAGTGAGTGGATCAAGGGGAGCTTCATGTTGTACAGGATTGCATGGGATCCCAGTATTGAAGGATTCTTTCAAATCAAGATAATGCAGAGGTCAGGCATGATCCAGTGGTACATTTGGGACCCTAGTGTATTTTGCAGTGACAGTGGGGAGAAATAGTTAGAGAAGATGTTTTCTCAGGCATTACTTGAGGAAAAGTGATTTTGGTGCATTGGAGGAGCTTGTCGAATGAGGATGATACTTGGGAGGGCAAGCACATACTTGAGCATCCAGCATTGAAGTTTCTTGGGGACAAGCAACATTTGGGAGGGGAGGACTGTAATGTCCCTTCCTAAATTATTTTGGAACATGATTAATTTCTACATTTTAGGGCTGATTTTGGAGGTGATGGGGCCCATTCGAATTTATTAGGACACTAGACTTAGTGGAATTTATTTTGATGTGGTTGTATGTGGGGGCCACCCACACTAGGATAATACACATTCCCTAGTTCGATTTGTATGGAGGGGAATCGATGGTTAAGTGAGGGACCCACGATGGAGGGAAAATGGAAGGAAAAGTTCTCCACAAAACCTATATAAGGAAGGAAACTCTCCTCATTTCAACATCTAATCTTTTGACATATTGAACTCAACCTTAGTTGCTTGAGCTACTTAACTGGGTTACTATGTTGTTTAGCATGTGAGGTGTCTGTGAGTGCAGATCTCAACCTTTTCTTCGGTGGACTTCGAGTGCCACGCTGGGAAGGTAATTCATACTACCTTGGAGGAGAGTTGATGGAGTTTCACAGTCATATCATTCAGCATTTGTCTTAGCCAGTGTGTGTTTTTGGAGGATGCAGAAAGGGAACACACATGTGTTTCTTATGGGTTCATCCAGGCAGAAACTATAGGGGGAGTTTGGGCATTGAAGCTACAGTGGAGGATCAACCTTCTGGGAGAGTTTTGGAGTAGGAGGTTGCTGCATTAGAGCAGTTCAATTTACAATCACTCGGGCCTGCATAGAGAGCCATCAATGGGCTCACGTGGGAGTCAGAGGAAGGAATTGTAGAGCTTGAGTTGGTCGGGAGAATTAGGAGATCACTTGGAGGGCCATTTGAGGAGGATTTCTAGAGTTGGGTGAGAAGAAATTAACAAGATCAGTCACAACAAAGTCATTCGAAATTAGAGGAGGATAAGTTGTGAAGGGTCAATTTTTGAAGGTTAGAACTAAGGGAAACCCTTTCTGGGTTTTGGGCAAGGATCACACTCCTAATTTTATAGAATTTTATGGGTAGATATAAGGGGTCAAACAGGGGTCCCAACTCAACCAACAACTAGATGAGCTAACGGGAATTTGGGCCAAAATTCTGAGGTCAACATGTGGCCAATTCCTTCGTGTGTTATTCTGGGTATTTGGTGGAGAGGCCGAGGTTAATTTTCCATAATTTTCTAAGCACCCAGAGGTGGGGTTTCTAGCAACATCCTTGCAGCAGTCAACACAGTTCATAGGGGTAGCACAGGGCATCATTGCAACAATTATTGCGACATCTAGTCTTGACATATTACCATCTAGGATTGATCACACTTGCCATTGAGGCAAGCCCATGTGCACCACTTCCACATTATTGTACTTTTCTCCCAGATTATAATAAAAAGGCACAACTGTTGGATATTCCTAGACTTTTAATGGTTGTGCACTCAATGTTTCAATTTTATGTTGTTGTTTTTATTATTTGCTTTGCATAGCACTATTTTCCTTAGTTTTGAACATTACATCATAGGGCTCGCCAGGAAAAAAAAAATATTATTATGGTTATACTAGAACATAGAAGTAGTTGATAACAACTGAAGCCAATTTTGTCTCTGATGATGCAAACAGTTCTGGCCACATAACCCAGGTTTTACAATACAAAATATTTGTTATATATGTGTGTGTGTGTGTTTGTGTATGTTTAACTTGTATATTATTTCTTTTTTTATAAATAATAATAATAATTAAAAATAAAGTTACAATTTAGTTAATTTTTATTTTTGTTATAATCTTCCCATTGTGAGATATATCATGAAGTAATTGTTTTGATATTTTTCTTGGATTAATGTCTAGCTAGTTTACTAGCTATTTAATTTATATGGCCTCGCTAGTGGGTATACGCATGAAGATGGGTTACACTTTTGGGCCAAATGTGACAATGAAATTTCAAAATTTTACTCTTTTATCAAATTAAATCCCTCAAAATTCATAAAAGCATTGTCAATTTTGATTCTGAGTAAAAAGACAATTTGTGGAGAATTATGTTGTTGTCTATTAATATTTTTTGCAAAAATATTTAGTGTCATATATATGTCAATTTCTAGTTAAATGAAATTCTTATCCTTGCAAATTTTCACACACCTTAATAGGTATGTGTGTGTTCAGGTGCAATAACTTAGTCTAGTGTATATATATATATATATATATATGATCAACACATAGAGAACTAAGTTATGTATATTAATTTTTTTTAAAAGCAAATTTATATTTTTTATTATTGAAGTTGGTGAATTAATATTTGAATTGCATTTTTCATACGCATGCATTCACATACGATTTTTTTCTACTATTTAAATAAATTTAAAAACCAAAAGTACCTTTTTGAAGATGACTCATAAATGAATATGGTGGTATTTTTTGAAATTTTTTCCTTTTGTATATTTTATGGTATTGATTTTTCATTCAACCCCTTTGAAATTGTTCAAAGAAAAATCAAGCATAATGTTTAAAATAAATTAGATGAAAAATATTATATGAATTGAAAGATGTCAAACTCATATGCCATTGGATAGAGGATTCCTTCACAATTGCATCATGATCAACTCTGCCACCTAAGGACAAAAAATTTCCTTAAGTACGCCAAGAGAAAAATTGTTATTGTAGTTAAATCTGCAGAAGGGGAGCTAAAAATTTGTCATTTAGGCCCTCAATCGAGTTCTTAATGTGGCTAAATGAAGACTTGATTGAGCTATGAAAGCTCAATCAAGCCCACTCAACCATAATGTACCACCAACCAAACACTCAACTATATCAATGGTATTGATTAGGAGTCTACGGACCTACGAGTTTGATCAAGCTCTTGCTACCATCGAAAAAAAACAAAACAGAGCTGAATTTTCATTCATAGAAAAATAACAGAGAATGTTCATTCATGGAAAAATATCATAACATGGAAATTACACAAAAATTACAACAAAAATAGTAAATTGAAGAATTAGATCTCGAAAAGGAGAGCAAGTGCCAAGCATAGAGGAAGTGTAAAAAGCTGGAGAAAGGATGAAGAAAAGACGACATACATTAAGAGAACAAGGAAATTATTCAATTCAACAAATTCATTTATATGCAGGTAATTATTTGTCTCACTTCTCGTATTACTTGGTCCAGTATTTTATGCATTAGGAAACATGATTCAAGATGAGAAAAAAATGGAGAATGAAACAATAGAACTAAGATAAAATTTAAGCAGTTAAAGTAATACCATGTAGTTCAAAATTGAGATGCAACAACACTAAAGAAAAATCACTTGGTATGATTAATGGTTCATTGCAAATCAAAAACCACTTGAATTCATGCAAATTGTGAAACATGTTCGAATTGTAATGGTTGAGGGTAACCCGCAAAAACTAAATATCTTATTTAAACAAATAAAACCGTTAGATATCCATATAATATTTACATGAATTACAATTTATGGAAATATTTACAGGAGGGATTAGCAAAAAGGGTTGTCACATAGGTTCTCCTAAACCTATAAACATTAGTTTGATTGAAGCTCGATATCCTTGTAAGAGTTAAAAGAGAGAAAATGTGTGAAGATCTAGAAGGAGCAAGAGTATCCCTCCTTCCAATGTGCATGTTGATAGGACATTATTTGTTAAACATATAACAACTTTAAATATTCATGATATCCATCATCATAACATAATGGTTCCTTGAATCCTAAATGATGATCCCTGCCTTTGAATACCTCACAAGATTCTTCTTTCAATCTCGTGAAGGTTATGAGAATTTGTTAGAGAGCATTTTTTTCAAAGACATAAAAAGTGTAGTGTATATTTGTTATTGCAAAAAAAGGAGTCTATTATTGCATATCACTACAATTCTCCATGAAAGGCTCATGCTTGATCAATATTAAATTCATATATTATAAATGCAAAATAAATAAATTAGGATGCACATATTGATGATATGCTAAATGTTTACAAGGTTAATTTTCTTATACTGTGGCAATCTAATGTCTATTTTCATCTAGTTGTTTCTCAACATTTAATCGTGAAATATATTGCAAAGCATGCTTCAAAATTAGAAAAGAGGTTATAAAGTTGTCAACATTTGATTGAAAGAATTGAATACATAAAAGGCGAAAGGATATACTTCTTTGCATGTGCATAAAAAAGGTTCCTTTTAGAAACATATAGTGTTTTAAATCCTCTTACCCCTCCTTGTGCCCTACTTGATTTTTGTGCTAAAATTTCCATGTACATTCTCCCAAAGAAAACACTCAAATCACTTGTGCCCCTCTTCACCACAAATGATAACAATGTACATCCATTGTTGATAAGATCTTGAATCATATTCCTTGTTCTCTAAATCCACTAAAACCTCTATCTCTTTATTTCTTTTTGTTTCCTTATCAACAATTTCATTGGTCTTTTCATACTTTTCATCCCACAATTCATCCACTTTTTGTTTAGAATTGTGAAATTCTTTATAGTTATGATAAGTTCATCCTATAAGAAAGTTATTCTTACGATATCTTTATGATAATTTTAGTTACACGTTGTAAAACACTAAATGACATGGTTATTCTAATGAGGGTTTTTTTTCAACTATTTCTCTTTAATTGGTTTTCAAATATTAACATACTTAAAAACTAGTTGAATAGTTCCTTCTTTATGAATTGGTATTTATGTATTTATATATTTTAGGCCAAAAAGTATCTCATATCTATATGTTATATAATTGTAATGTATATTTATATATATATATATATTATATATATATATATATCTATATTTATTATTATTTATATATATTATATTATATATATATTATTATTATCAACTTGACCCTTCAATTAGTAATCATCTAGCTTGATTTGTCAATAATATCTCATTCTCTCAAATTCAAAAATATTATCCATATCATTAAGTTAGTAATAATTCCATTAATATGTACTTAGACAAGTCCTATATAAGAATAAACTTTAATTTCTATTAGTCTTCACCAAAATCCTTGCAAATTATTATACACTATCTTCTTCATTAACTTTGTTATCTTCATCCTCTTCTCATTTTTGAGCCACACTCTTTGGCTTCTTTAGGTTTTTAGTTTCTCTCCAATTCTTATAATTTTATTCCTAACAACTAATTTGATCTTTGAATAATTATTTTCAAATATTAACATACTTAAAAACTAGTTGAATAGGTTCCTTCTTGTATGGAGTGTGTATTCTTGCATTGTTAGTTTTTTAGTCATAAATTATCTTATCATTAAATTTGTATAAATATAGATATAGATTTTTTTCTTTCACGAAATCAACTTGGCCCTTCAATTTAGTAATCACTAGCTTGATTTTTTAAGAATCCCCATTCTCTCCATTCAAAATATTGTCCATATCATTAAGTTAGTAATAATTCCATCAATATGCATTTAGACAAGTCCTATATAAGAATAAAATTTAATTTCTATTAGCCTTTAGTTCAACAACATTGCAAATTAGTATACAATATCTTCTTCATCAACTTTGTTATCTTCATCCTCTTCTCATTTTTGATCGACTCTCTTTGGATTATTTAGGTTTTTAGTTACTCTCGAATTCTTCAAATTTTATTCCTAACACCTATTCTTTTTAAATCACTTTTCTATTTCCTTCTCTTCTCACAATCCCTGTTATTTGGCATTTGATTTTAATTGAAATGTTTGGTGAATGAGTATATGAACAAAAAAATAATACCATCCTTGTTGTAGGGGTCACTTTTAGTTTAGGATTTATATAGTCTTTTGAAGAAATGAAAAATTGTTGCTAAGAAGAACTAATTTTGAAAAAGGTAAAATGCTTCACTTGGTAAATGTGAGTTGTTGTCAAACCAAACAATGCTTCAAGCCAATTAACTAGTAAGATTTTGGGGTTATCGAAAAATAGATCACCTTTATTAAAAACCTTCAATCCTCTGCCCAAATTGGTAAGTTTTTTCATTTCTCAAACATGCGTTGGGGGCAGAGTGAAGAGAGATTATTGCTTGTGGGACTAGATTGCTTAGGAAATAGGTCTATTGACTTTGCAACTATTTTACAAATTGCCTACTTTCAACTAGTTTGCAAATTTCTTATCCTTTACATAAATTTGGATTACAAACAAATACTAAGTAAACATTTTTATAACTTTCAAAAGAATTTTATAACGAAACTAAAATGATTATACACTTTTCATGATGATAACTCAAATGACATACAATAAAAAAAAATACCATTGAACAATGTTTTCATCATTATAGAAACATTTAAAATTTTGAGAAAAAATTACCCGTACAAATTATAAGACTTTAATCCTTTTAATATAGTTTTAATATCTAATAACATTTATAAAACATTTTTTAGTTTTTCATTAAAAAAAATGACAAATTTGGACATAATTTTTAATCCAAGATACTTGATTACCATTCTTGAAATATTATATTTTTTCTACTCACCAAATACATCAATCTGTGGTAGCCAATTCATTTAAAAAAATATTTGGATGATAGTTATAAAGAAATACCCAAAACCATATTTTGGATGTTAGATATAATGAAAGGCACTGATCTCATATCTTCAATAATATGGTGCACTCATTCTATCCATGTGTGTCCTCCTCTATTGGGTGTTCTCAATTGTGGCACCCCTTAAAGTTGAATCATGATTTATGCATAAGCAACAAATTTGAGCTACTTCAATAACTTGGTTTGATGAAATTTATTTGTTTACATGCTTAATCTATAATGGTTTCATGTGACTCCGATTTGTTCCAAGAACACGTCTTAGTTGAGTAAATATTAAGAAAATGCATATTAAAAGGCAAGTATACAAATATTTGAATGGTTCTTTTGGAAGATTTAATAATCAAGTTACTTAATTAAGATTATTTGGTAATGGAAATATATCGTTTCTCAAAGCACTAATTTTCCATCTCCCCATATGCACACATAACATAATTAGGAAATGTAAGTGGCCCATTATCCACACATCTTTTCTTTTTCCAGGAAAAAAGAAAAGATCTGTGGATAATGGGCCACTTATCCACATGCTTGCGATTCAAACACATTCTATGTCCACTATTCACCTTGCACACACCATCACTACACACACACAATTCACTTAAATGTTGTGCAAATGGTATCCTCTTTTGGAATCTTTGTACTTAGTGTTGGGCAATTTAATTGCTTAAATTGCTTTCATTAAATTATCAGCCAGGGATACTGGTAAGCTTGTGATGATGCCAACAAAATATATTCAATAGTAGGCAACTAACTCTATGACTAACTAAATGATTTCCAATTAATTATAATATGCAAGGGAAGAGGCTCCTAATTGAGGAGGTCCTGATTGTTCTTCCCTACAGTATTATAGATTGAAAAGAAATCATTGATTACATAAACCCAGAAACTTGAAATAAAGACAAGAGAATGAATTTTAATGGTTGTTCAGATTCAAATAGAGAGAGAGAGAGAGACTAACTTAGTCCCTTGATTGTCCCAATGTATACTGATCCAAAATAAACTAAGATTCATTCATAAGCATAAGAAATGAAATAACTTGAAACTTAAAAGTAAAAGAATGAATTTCAATTATCATGCAAATCAAATAGAGAGAGCCTAACTTAGACCCTTGGTTGTTCCCTCATATTCTGATAAGATTTTAATTTAAAACCCATTCATCAATTACAAACAAACTCAAACATCTAGGCAATTAAATGAAATAAGATCTATTATGAAACAAAATGTTTCTTTGATCCTTTTAGAGAGATCAATTATCTTGAGAACAAAGTGACAAGCTATTCCATAATTTCATATACTATATTAATACAATTTATATCTAAAACTATAGAATGGAAATTTATGTAAAATGAAGCTTTATTCTATTCCATCATAAGTTGGATACATGCTCCAAGAGTTCTCTTTTTGGAATGGAGGAGGTGTTCCTATTTATACAAAACTTTAAGAAACTAACTCATTAATGGGGATCCACTAATCTCTCATATGGTTAAAACCAATATGAGACACATATTCCTTTATCCATGATTTTTCTCCATGAGATATGCTTGACCCCTATCCCAAATCTTCTTCAAATCTTCAAGAGAATTCGAATTTGAGTCTTGGAGGCCACATAAGAGTATCTTGAAACCTTCCAAATCACTTACACATGTCACCAAATTCATTCCACCTTTAGGTATAAGCAAATACATGTTATTGTTCTAAATTTTAATCATAAATTCACTTTAAATGCATAAAATACATAACTTTGGAAAATGAAACTATGAATCCATATGGTAATGAAAATATAAGGATAATGTGATGAAATGAAGTGACAAAATGAGGATAAAGGTGAAAATGGAGCGAAAATGCATGCTAATTTGGCGGCCCAACACTTAGCAGTGTCTAGCCTTGATCTCATACATGAGATTAGATACTATCTCTAGTTGTAGTATAACATCTTTTCTCTAAGGATTGAACATGTCATATATGCATTAATACATTATAAGTAATTCATCACACAAATAAATTTTTTAATCATAAATTCACTTTAAATGCATAAAATACATAACTTTGGAAAATGAAACTAAGAACCCATATGGTAATGAAAATATAAGGATAATGTGATGAAATGATGTGACAAAATGAGGATAAAGGTGAAAATGGAGTGAAAATGCATCCTAATTTGGCGGCCCAACACTTAGTAGTGTCTAGCCTTGATCTCATATATGAGATTAGATACTATCTCTAGTTGTAGTATAGCATATTTTCTCTAAGGATTGAACATGTCATATATGCATTAATACATTATAAGTAATTCATCACAGAAATAAAACACTTTCTCTCTTGGGGTTGAATTAGCTTGATAAGTGGCATTGTCACCATTGATCAAGGAATATTTTAAGGGATAAATTTTTATAATGAGGTAATTTTCCATGTTTTCTTACCAAATATGATTTGCCAATTTCCTTTTAAAAAAAAAATCACCTAAATTGTATAGAATGAAGCTATTCTCTACAAATCACCAAAATTTTCTAAAACATATATATAATCTTTGGAGATTTGAATACTTTTATAAAAATATTGCCAAATATTTTATAACTGGAATTTAGAAAATTAGTAAAATTTACTAAGGTTTGTATTCTTTAACATACGAACGAATCCTTAAAATTTTCTCTTCTAATGATATTAGCATATTTTATAGATAGACTAAATTAGAAATAACTAGTCTCTACTTTATCATTAGGTTCACATTTCAATAAAGATTTCTACCATTTGAGAAGTGCTCTATAAACTTATCATATTATGAATACTTTAAATCTATTCATGGTTTGAAAGCATATTTCCCCACAATCTTATAAAGATCATTGCAATTACCAAATTTGTATTGGAGTTTCTATCCAAACAATTTTGAGAGACAACAATCAAATTTTATGTTAAAACCCAACAATATAGAAAGTTAGAGTTCTTATTCATCTAAACTTTTAATTAAATTTTTGATAATCTTAATTAACTCAAAATTAGATAAAATTCCTAAAATTATATTCCATCAAACATAATATTTGAATTATAGTAAAACTATGCTCTTGTTTAATTTCTTATTAGTCCCTGCCTCCAGCATAATGGGAACTATAGCATTCGATGGGCGTTTAACTAGCATTAAATTGCTTTGACTGAGTATTGTATTTAACGTTTAACCAATGTTTTAGTGAAAATATTTGATCGAACAAATTTTTATGGCAAGTTTTAATTCAGACCTCTTATTGCAGGCAAAGCTATATGAGCTCTTAATTCAGACCTCTTATTGCAGGCAAAGCTATATGAGCTCATTAAAACTTTAGATAATCGTTTCAAATTTCACTTAAAAGCTAATTTAATGCTAGTGTGTACTTAGCATTACTTTAAAAACATTTAATGTTTTGTCTCTTCATTGCAATATACATATATCTTAAACTAGTTTCTTCACTCCACTATATATATCCAAAGAAATGTAGTTGCGTGGCAAGCTGCAAGTTGATTATGGCCCCTCCAAAGTTTGAGGTGCGGAATGTGTCAGGCACCCAAGAAGGGCAGATGAGGGCCATAACATAGTATGGAGGTGTCAGTGATCCCTGCGATGTAAGGCCCTATGATTTTAGGCCTTGAAAAACATTCCCCAAACTTTTTCCTGCTAACGATAATGAGTTGGTCGTGAATGTGCCTCAGCCTATACACTGCAGTAGACCTTTCGTAAGGGTCTAAAGCTTGCAATTCCAAGCACTAAACGAAGTCCATCATTTAAATCCTGCTATTCCAAGCACTAGATGAAGTCCGTCGTTTAAATCTTGTTATTCCAAGCAAGTCTAGTATTTAAAGCCTGCTATTCCAAGCGCTACACATGGTGGAGCGGCTTCCCGGGGTTCAACAAGCTAGACATGGTGGAGCAACTTCCTAGGGTTCAACGCTTATATGGCACAAGATCAAGTGGGGTACAGACCAACCTTAGCTCACACTTCTGCTAACTGCATAAAAAAGGAAAACATGGGCATGTAAGCTTGTGCTTTATTTCTGAATGTGTCTATGCAATCTGAATATGTCTTGCATCTCCTCCTTCAAGTAATGAATATGAATGTTTCTTCCTTCAAGTCATGAATCTGAATGTTTGTTACAGTCTTACAGTGAGGTGAAGAGCCCCTTTTTTCTAAGTATAAATATCGAAAGGGAAAATTGAAAGCAAGCTCTAATGGGATTTCAGCTAAATTAACATAAATTGTTCTTAAGAGAGTTACCATCCCTATGATGACCTTTCCTTCAGAAAATTTGTTTATGAACCGAAGCTATGGCCCCTTCTGACTAAACACTGGGTGTTATTAATATTCTATTCACCATCATTTCTCTTTCTCTATTCTTCGACTGTTAGAGAGCTGCAATGTTCTTGGAATGAACCCAACGACTCAATCGTAACTTCAATCTAGAGCATAACAACTGAAGAAAACCCTGACTTTATCGTGCGCAATATATTCAACAGGGAAAGACAATGAATTGTTTCATGCATAGAAGCCCTATAGTTTTGAAGAGGTATGAGGAAATGATTCACGACATTCAACTCTATTAGTTAAGGGACATCCTAGTCTAGTATTTGTTGGCCTATTCTTCTAGCCTCTCCTTCCAACTATGGAGTGGGTAACTATCTGAATGGAAGTACAGCTTCACCATCTACATGTCAACTAGCATGTATAGTACATGTCATGGTGGGCAGGCACTGGTCCATGGTTGGATAGGTCTCCCTTTCTCTTAAATGTATCCTAAAATAGAAGCCCTGGAGCATTGTGGGATTTCACTTAAATTAACATAAATTGTTCTTAAGAGAGTTACCATCCCTATGATGACCTTTCCTTCAAAAAAATTATTTATGAGCCGAAGCTATGGCCCCTTCTGACTAAACGCTGGGTGTTATTAATATTCTATTCACCATCATTTCTCTTTCTCTATTCTTTGACTGTTAGAGAGCTGCAATGTTCTTGGAATGAACCCAACAACTCAATCGTAGCTTCAATCTAGAGCGTAACAACTGAAGAAAACCCTGACTTTATCGCGCGCAATATATTCGACAGGGAAACACAATGAAATGTTTCATGCATAGAAGCCCTATATTTTTGAAGAGGTACGAGGAAATTATTCACGACATTCAACTCTACTAGTTAAGGGACATCCTAGTCTAGTATTTGTTGGCCTATTCTTCTAGCCTCTCCTTCCAACTATGGAGTGGGTAACTATCTGAATGGAAGTACAACTTCACCTTCTACATGTCAACTAGCATGTATAGTACATGTCATGGTGGGCAGGCACTGGTGCATGGTTGGATAGGTCTCCCTTTCTCTTAAATGTATCCTAAAATAGAAGCCCTGGAGCATTGTGAGACGAAGGACTCCCTTTAGCCCTAGTGCAAGGGAAGACCTTAAGCCCAGGAAGGTTGTATTTTGGGGGACCCTAATAAGTATGATTATGCATTCATTCATTTAATTGATGAATAAATTAAAGAAATAGCAGAAGAATATATAAAAATTAAATTATATATATAATAATTAATTCTTTAAAAAGAATGCGTGCAATGTCTTAATTTTCATGCTTTACACTTGTCCAGATCGACTATTTCACCTTGAACCTTTCTCGTGTTTGAGTGTTACTCCAACATCTCATAAAAGATATATACCAGTGCGCTGATAACTTGCAATTTTTGACATCGCTTAAGACCATGGACACTGGATTCTGTCAATGGTTGTTTGGTTGTACTTGTCATCCCAATAATATAGGGTAAGATGGCCATTCCAACAACTTCAATCTGACCAAAAGCATGTATCATAGAGCAAAACCAAGAGGCTGCATCATATAATATCACATAACTAGTGCTTAAAAATGTAATTTGTTTAAAGATTTAAAGTCATTCTGAAAACCTGAGATCAGTAAAAACTCTATTATTGATGCTTACCGAGTCTAGTTATGACTTTTAGTATTTTCATACATTGGAAATTCAACATAGGTAAATTCCAAAAACAAATTATAGTATAACTAGTGAGTTCCATTCACCTTTTACATCACATAACCTTAATAATACAACTATAATAATGTAGGCAGCAGTTACAACTTGGCATCAACCATCAAGAGAATTTTTTGTTCGCAGGACTACAGGGGCAAGAACCATTGAGAGTTTACTAGCCCCACCATTAGGTTTGATTTTCAGTGATCTCTACATGGTGATCCATGAGAATACCCAAAGTTATATTTTCATAACTCGACTAATGCTAACATTAGTCTTCTCACATTAAATGTTAGTATAATTTAATCTTATGAATTTAATCTAGTGATATACATTCTAGTTTGATAGTCCATAGCCCCCACAACTTGTCCAATTCGCTGGTTGTTTCCCTGCCACTTCTCTGCTGAAACGATTTAATATTTTCCTCTATTTCCAATGGCTTCCCATTGCTCGGCTCCCCATCCCCATCGTTGTTTTGTTGGCACTTATCCACTAAAAAATATTCTCTCTATTTCCAGATAGCTCCCCACCACTTGCCTCTTTATTTGCTTGCTGCTTACTTCCCACCTGCTTATTTGCTTGCCTCCTGAGAATACCCAAAGTTATATTTTCATAACTCGACTAATGCTAGCATTAGTCTTCTCACATTAAATGTTAGTATAATTTAATCTTATCAATTTAATCTAGCTGCCACTTCTCTGCTGAAAAGATTTAATATGTTTCTCTGTTTCCAGATGGCTTCCCACTGCTCGGCTCCCCATCCCCATCGTTGTTTTGTTGACACTTATCCACTAAAAAAGATTCTCCTCTATTTCCAGATAGCTCCCCACAGCTTGGCTCTGCACTGTTTATTTGCTTGCTGCTTACTTCCCACCTGCTTATTTGCTTGCCTGACCGCTCCCATCGCTTATTTGCTTATTTGCTTGCCTGCAAGATGACTACCAGTAAGTGTAAGAAGGATAACATAAAAGCAATTCATTGTGAAGTTTGTATTAGTTCACATATTTATAAAGAAATAACTGAATGGATATGCAAAGATGTTGAGCAGACAAAGTCTGTATTTTGATGCTTTCACAATGGAACAAATAGCAAAAATGTGGCCTCAATCATAGCTACAGATCAAAGCTGTAATTTAAATTTGCATAAAGGAATAAGCATTTTACCTGTTCAGAAAAAATAAAGTTGTAATTTAAATTTGCAGAAAGGAATAAGAATTTTACCTCCATCATGATCTGATATTTAAGCATTTCGAAATGTTGGTAATGCATATCTCTATCATTATTTGCAGGGCTAGAATCTTCTCGGTTGGCATTATTTGCAGGACTAGACTCTTCCTAGTTTGCATAATGATGTTGTAGGTTCACAATGCTATACATAATGCTATATATGATATGAGGTTATTGTCCCTACAACAACTATCAAAATATGTGTACTCATGCAGCGCGTCATTTAAAGGATCTTTAATCCACATGCAACTGTAGGTCGAAAGAGGACTGGCTGGCTTTATGTCTTGGCTCCTCTTTCTTCTTTTGTAAGCTTCAGGACATATGCATGCCTACTCCATATCTCATATGCTTGCAGTGTTCCACAGACAGTGTTCTCTACCTCAGGCTTTCAGATAAGTTAGGGTGTTTTCTGGTTCCACATGAGCAGGCACAGTCTTGTAGCGCTTTTCACTATGGTATTCATCCATTTTATAGCCTATGCAACTCGTACGTAACTTGCGGACATGATCTCATTGCAGCATTTCTTTTTCCCTACCCTAACACCATCCCTAAACCGAGAGGAAAGCCACGAACGCAACCCCAAGAAGCAGCGCGAAGCCGCTCTCAACCAGCCCAGCATCCAAGGCGCATCCAGTAAGTGAGGGACATCTGGGGAATTTTATAAGTCAAACGAGATCTCGTAAATTAAAACTCCCAGCAGGGACTCCCGGCTGCTTTCCGTCCTTGGAAAAAATCTTATCATAAAATTACCTTACTTCTTTCTATGAGTAAATTTACATGAAACGTTGTACCTTTTTCAAACATCCTTTCTAAAAGTTTGGTCAAAAGATTTGAAATTGAACAAATTACTTTACACGAGAAACCAGGATTCAAACACGAAAAACCAACATGGCCGTCAAATATTAGGTTCACAGTCTTGGGTTCATGATCTTTGGTCCTTCTATGGGTTCAAACAAGAAAAAAAATATGGCCCTCAAATATCCGATGTACACTCTCGTATTCATGAGCTTCGGTCCTTCTAAGATGAGTTGCCTCACATTTAAAATGAGTTTCTTCGCATTTAAAGGAATTGTTTATACTACTAAATTTGAGAAATTGGAGGGTAATTTTACTTAGTGTATTCACCATGTTGATGTGATGGGTCCCAGCCCACGCTGGCGGACTTTAACACTTTTATACCTCCACCTGTATGTATACGTGTCTGACTACACGCTGATATTTTTCCCGCGCCTGTATTCGGTAGTTGAGGAATTAATGGTTCGCAGTAATGGCTCCGTCCTTGCCTCGGTATTGATACATAAACTAACCCTAATCTCGCCTTCGTGATACTTCGGTCTTTAGTCTTTGCACCTGGAGGGTTTCTGGAGCTCTGCTAAATGCTCTGGCCTGTGGAATGGCTACGTTTTCTGTCCTGTGGTTCAATGCTAAAAGATTAATGTTCCTCTGGTTCTGTTAATGGCGTGGGTTACTCTGGTAAGTTCTGTTTGTCGTCTATTCAGATATTTAGGGGAAGTTAGGCATATGGTGTCTGTTACAGTTTCGTTTTGTGGGGATTCAAACAAGGGTTTTGCTCCTGGTACTGATCCGATGTCGGTTTATTCTTTGTGTATGAAATGTATGCCTCTGACGTGCGTTCTTCTCTGTATCTTGGATATCCAACTCTTTGTTCCGGAAACTGCTGCTGCTTCGCTGTCCAAGCAGGTCGATGGCATGCGTGGAAGACTTTTCACTATGGTAAGCTACCTTGTCCCTGATTTCAACCTCTGGTTCTCCGTCATATAAACTCTAATCCATTTGCTCCTTTGCTCGTTCAGTGGTCTATGGTATCCCTGGTTCTGGTTTGGTGGCTTTCCCGCACAAGGCTTCCAGGTAAATTACTATACCCTACACACATTTGTCTTTACAGTTTGTTTAAGATTCAGTTCGAGGGTTTCATACCCTGTGCTTCATGAACCTAACAGATGCGGTTTTGTTTGGTTACAGGTATCCCTTCGGAACCTGGAGGACGCACGGTTCGATCTTCTGTCACAGTTGACCATCTAAAAATGATATTGGGTAGGTCCTGGAACCTCTGCTTATGGGTAGTTTCTGTTAGATAACAAGTCGATTGGGTTGCTGGTTTTTTTTGCCTGTGTGTTGTTTCGTGAGGTCTTTTCCGCCTGTGCTACGGCTCTCTTGGTTTAGTTCTGTTTTTCAGTTCAACCCTTACGAGGGTTTCTTCGCGTGGTTCTCTGGTATCTAACCCTAACAAGGGTTTTGTCCCTTCATTCCCGGTTTAGGGTATTGGCTATAACCGATTCCGGTTTCGACAGCGGCTCCTCTATTTATAAATGCTGTACTGGTTTTGATTGTAAGACTGTATGTAACCCTTAAGGGTCTGGTTCTCTCTATTCCTTTTTAAACTGCATGATATTGTATGGACTGTAATATGACTGTGTTGAATGAGACATGAGAGAAGAAATTTTACTTTGTGTACCTGTACATTTGATTTCCGATGATGCTCTGTCACTGCTTTATATTTCTCTTAGTCGTTGAATGGTATATTGTCTGTTGAACTGTGGCCGCGTTCTCTGAGTCGTGACTCTGTTTGCTGGCCGGCAAGGCTTTCAAACTTTGCTTCTTTTCTACTCCTGGTTGCAATTTAATTTACAGTAACAAAAAAGATGATACCCATATGTGGAAGATAATTCAATAAATTAGAAAGTAAATAACAAAAAGGAAGATGGACAGTTTCCGTAGGTACTTGAATGCTCTGCGTAGTTTTTATTATTCAGTCTTTTTTTCTAAGACAAAAAGGGACCCTCTTTTTCATCACTGTGTTACTTTTATAGCCTCTTGCAGTTACGGCTTTCAGTTTGTTTGTCTATTACAAAAACAGTCATGTATTCTGTTCTCTTAAAATACAACTGTTCAGATAATTAAAAGACTTTTAAAAGCAACCGATTGTCATTGTCTTAACTCACCTAAACTAGCCTTCTCTTAACAATAAAACTAATTAACAAACTTAAGTGTAAAGAGCTGGAAAGTAAATCTCCTAACTACCTCTGACCTGTAAAAATAAAATTAACAATAAAAGAAAAAATATTTCCAGCAAGATCCGACAACTTTGGCGTCCTGCTCGTGAACCTGTTCGGGGTCTATCTGCTTCATCATTGGGAGCTGGATGCTCCTGCATCAGGCTCCCGGGGTGAGAAAAGATCATGACTCCTGTTCATGAGTTCTGCCACTGTTGTCCCTGTTCATTCAATCTGCCTGGCGTCAAGCCATGAGCTGTCCTCTATTGGACGGTTCTTCCACTTGACCAGGTACTGAAAATAATTCTTCCGCCTAGTACGTCTGACTACCTGAGTTTCGAGGATGCCTTCGATCTCAGGGGGTTGGACATAAGGCATCTGTTTCTTCCAACTGTCTCTGTCTTCCTGGGTGTGCCGCGTGGATTGTCTTGATTCATCCGTCTTTTCTTCCAATAGTTCGCCTGGATAAGGAAACAAATCTGCCACATTGAAAATAGGCGATATGCCTATTCCAGGTGGTAGCTGGATTTCGTAGGCATTCGCTAAAAACTTCCGCAAGATTTTGCAAGGTCCTATCTTCTTAAATTTTAATTTGTTGTACGTACCTTTAGGAAACCGCTCCTTGCGTAAGTGTACCAAAACTTCATCTCCTATCTCAAAATGGACTTCTCGCCTCCTTAGATCTGCGTGTGCCTTATACTTCAAGCTGCTGTCCTGTAACTTTGCCTTGACTTGTTCGTGTAAATCCCGCATAGCATTTGCAAAATCTTCGCCATCTGCGCTCCGTCGTTCCTGTAAACCCAGATCTCGAAGTTCATGTACTCCTCGTGGGTGCATTCCATAAAGAATCTGGAAAGGACTAAGACCAGTGCTACGATTCGGTGAATCGTTGTAAGCAAACTCTGCTTGTGCCAGCACTCGGTCCCACATTCTAGAATTTTCTCCGACCAAGCTACGTAACAGATTTCCTAGACTTCTATTCACAACTTCTGTTTGGCCATCTGTCTGCGGATGGTAAGCAAAACTGTAGCTTAGTTGGGTATTCATTTTCTTCCATAAGGTTCGCCAGAAATGTCTAGTGAACTTTACATCCCTTTCTGATAGGATGGTTGTGGGTAAACCATGTAATTGGACAATCTCATTAAAAAACAAGTGAGCCACATAAGTAGCATCACTGGTTTTTCGACAAGGTACAAAATGTGCCATTTTCGAGAAACGGTCTACCACCACCATTACTGAATCGTATCCTTTCTGTGTCTTAGGCAATCCCAATACAAAATCTAAACTCACAGAATCCCAAGGCCTGCCTGGAATAGGTAATGGCGTGTACAGTCCTGTGTTCTGGCTGTGTCCTTTTGCCAGTTGACACACCTTGCACTTAGTCACAAAACGTTGCATGTCCCGTCTCATTTTCGGCCAAAAGTAAAAGTGACTAAGCTGTTCCAAGGTCTTGTCAATCCCAAAATGTCCAGCCAATCCCCCACTGTGTTTTTCTCGAATGATATTTTCCCTCATTGAACAGCTGGGGATACACAATTGTCCTCCCTTGAAAAGTAATTTCTCCTGTATATTATAGTCCACCCAAGGACTGTTTCCTCTTATTAAAGGATTTTGGCACGCTTCGTAAGCCTCTCTAAAATCTGGGTTTGTATTATATAGATCCCGCAAATGTTCGAATCTCAAAACCTGCACTGTGCTTTCCTGTAGTAACAAAGCTTTCCTACTCAATGCGTCAGCTACCTTGTTCGCTTGCCCGCTGATATGTTTCAGCATAAAATTAAAACTTTGTAGATACTCCACCCATTTAGCGTGCTTATGATTAAGCTTATGCTGCTGCATTACATACTGTAATGCAGAATTATCTGAGAACAGCACGAACTCGTTTCCCAGCAAGTAATGCCTCCAATGTCTTAATGCCTGTACTACTGCGTAAAATTCCTTATCATAGGAGGAGTACTTCTGTCTACTTTCATTCAGTTTTTCACTGAAAAACGCCACGGGTCTGTCCTCTTGGCTGAGCACAGCCCCAATTGCTGTCCCACTTGCATCACAACGTACCTGAAACAGTTTTTGAAAGTCCGGTAGCCTAAGGATTGGTCTCTCCGTTATTTTCTTCTTCAATAACTGAAAGCTCTTTTCCGCCGCTTCTGTCCATCGAAAAGGCTGGCTGGCCTTTTTGATGGTCTCCAACATAGGAGCACAGATCCTGCTAAAATCTCTGATAAATTTTCTGTAGAAACTTGCTAGTCCATGAAAACTCCTTACCTCAAACAAATTCTTTGGTGACTGCCAATTCACGATTGCTGTCACTTTCTCTGGATCCATCTTCAATTCATTCTCTGCTATCACGAACCCCAGATAAATCAGCTCCTTCTACAAAAATGTACACTTCTTCAGATTAATCAATAATTTATTCTGTTGTAGTTTTTCATGCACTCTTCGTACATGCCAGAGGTGTTCTTCACGTGTTTTACTAAAAATCAGTATGTCATCCAAATAAACAATTACAAACTTTCCTATATACTCGACCATTTCATTCATGAGTCGCATAAAAGTGTTGGGAGCGTTGCTTAAACCGAACGGCATAACCAGCCATTCATATAAGCCTTCATTCGTTTTAAAGGCTGTTTTCCATTCGTCTCCCTCATGTATCCGTATTTGATGGTATCCACTTTTCAAATCTATCTTGGAGAAATAAGCCGCCCCACTCAAACAGTCCATCATATCATCCATGCGTGGTAAGGGAAACTTGTACCGTATGGTGATTTTGTTGATGGCTCTGGAATCAGTACACATCCGCCACTCTCCTCCCTTTTTGGGGGCGAGAACTGTCGGTACAGCACATGGGCTCAAACTCTCTCTAATTAACCCCTTATCCAATAGCTCCTGCACCTGCTTTTTAATTTCTTCGTTATCTTTAGGACTCATTCTATAAGCTGCCTTATTCGGTAAGCTGGCCCCTGGTATGAAATCAATATGGTGGCTAATGCTCCTCTTGGGAGGTAGCTTATCCGGCAAGTCATCTACTACTATATCTGCAAACTCCTCTAACATTTGCTGTATTTCTACAGGCAAATCTGCGATTTTTGTGTGCAACACAATTGTCCTAGCTCTCCTTACTACAGCAAAATTCATCTCACTATGTTCAACCTGTTTCAAAAATTGTTTTCCATTCACCAGTAACGCCTTTGGTTCACTTCCTTCAACCGCCTCTTTCTCCTCTTTGATGGGTACAAGGGTATGTTTAATCCCATCTTTCTCAAACTTATAACAATTCAGCATTCCATCATGTATCACTTTCCTGTCATATTGCAAAGGTCTGCCCAATAAAATGTGGCACACGTCCATTGGCATAATGTCGCAAACAATTCTGTCCTTATAACGCCCAATCTGGAATTCTACTTCACTCTGTTCATCCACCAGTAACTGGTGTCCTTTCTGTAACCAGGACACTCGATATGGAGTGGGGTGTTTTAGACGTTTCAACCCCAACTTTTCAACCATCTCAACTGACACCAGATTGTCAGTACTTTCGCTATCAATTATCATTTTGCAGCACTTACCTTGTGCTTTACAAACTGTTCTGAACAGAGCCTTCCGTTGTGTCTGTTCAATACTTTCAGCAATTGGCTTCACCAACACCTTATGCAATACTAGAGCTTCCCCTGTTTCTGGGGCATTTTCTACCTCTTGTGGAGGTGCTGCTGCCTCCTCCGGTTGTGCCATATAGGCGCCTCTCTGTCCAGTAGTATCCGTCTCTGGGCACTCAAAAGAGCGGTGCCCCCACTTGTGGCATCTATAACACTGGTATCCGGTTCCCCTTCCGCGACCGGTTCCTCTACCACGCTGGAATGATCTGCCACCCCTCATTCCATCTCCTCTCTCTGCTGTTCTCGAAGTCTTTGAACTGCTGGCTTCCTCATTGTTGCTGGCAGTTCGGCCCCTACCATAGGACTGGCCTCTTCCTCTGTTAGACCCACGTCCTCTCCGGGCGTTTTGTCTTTGGTTAAGCTTTTCTTCTGCTTTCACTGCACTCTGGTATGCCTCCTCTGTATTGTTGGGAGACAAAATACTTATCTCACCTAAAATTTCCATTCTTAGCCCATTCACATATCTGGCTGTTCTCTCTGCTGTGTCCTCTGTATATCCTGCTCGTAAATTTACTCGGTAAAATTCCTCTGTATATTCCTTTACCGTCAGACCCCTTTGTCTTAAGTTCTGAGCTTGTCTATGCAACGAAATCTGGTAATCTCTTGGCAGAAATCTTCCCTTCAATTTAGCGACCATCCTTGCCCAGGTCTTTATTGGAGGCTTGTCCAGCCTTTTCCTCTCATTCTAGACACTGTCCCACCACAGTGTGGTGTGTCCCTTCAACTTCGTTGCTGCAAACTTGACCCTACGGTCTTCACTAATTTCTTCGCATTCAAAGTACTTATCCATCTCGCTGATCCAATCTAAAACTACATCAATCGCTAAACTGCCATCATAAGTCGGTAAATCTGGTTTTGGTTTACTATTTGACAATAGCACAGACTTCAACAGTCTTACTTCAGGTGTGTCACCTTCATCTCCTCCTGCTGGTGCTTCCACTTCTTCATCACTCACGTCCCCTAATTCCGGATCTCTCTGTCTGCCTGCCTCTACTGCTTCTAATCGAGCAGTAAGAATTCTAAGTTCTTCCCTTAATGCCTCGTCTTCCATCCTTCGGGCACCTCTACCTCGTCCTCGTCTGCCTGCTTCCATTTCTCTCAGATCTCTTCAGCTTAACTGCTCTGATACCACTTTGATGGGTCCCAGCCCACGCTGGCGGACTTTAGCACTTTTATACCTCCACCTGTATGTATACGTGTCTGACTACACGCTGATATTTTTCCCGCGCCTGTATTCGGTAGTTGAGGAGTTAATGGTTCGCAGTAATGGCTCCATCCTTGCCTCGGTATTGATACATAAACTAACCCTAATCTCGCCTTCGCGATACTTCGGTCTTTAGTCTTTGCACCTGGAGGGTTTCTGGAGCTCTGCTAAATGCTCTGGCCTGTGGAATGGCTACGTTTTCTGTCCTGTGGTTCAATGCTAAAAGATTAATGTTCCTCTGGTTCTGTTAATGGCATGGGTTACTCTGGTAAGTTCTGTTTGTCGTCTGTTCAGATATTTAGGGGAAGTTAGGCATATGCTGTCTGTTACAGTTTCGTTTTGTGGGGATTCAAACAAGGGTTTCGCTCCTGGTACTGATCCGATGTCGGTTCATTCTTTGTGTATGAAATGTATGCCTCTGTCGTGCGTTCTTCTCTGTATCTTGGATATCCAACTCTTGGTTCCGGAAATTGCTGCTGCTTCGCTGTCCGAGCAGGTCGATGGCATGCGTGGAAGACTTTTCACTCTGGTAAGCTACCTTGTCCCTGATTTCAACCTCTGTGTCCCTGATTTCAACCTCTGGTTCTCCGTCGTATAAACTCTAATCCGTTTGCTCCTTTGCTCGTTCAATTGTCTATGGTATCCCTGGTTCTGGTTTGGTGGCTTTCCCGCACACGACTTCCAGGTAAATTACTATACCCTACACTCGTTTGTCTTTACAGTTTGTTTAAGATTCAGTTCGAGGGTTTCATACCCTGTGCTTCATGAACCTAACAGATGCGGTTTTGTTTGGTTACAGGTATCCCTTCAGAACCTAGGAGACGCACGGTTCGATCTTCTGTCACAGTTGAACATCTAAAAATGATATTGGGTAGGTCTTGGAACCTCTGCTTATGGGTAGTTTCTGTTAGATAACAAGTCGATTAGGTTGCTGGTTTTTTTTGCATGTGTGTTGTTTCGTGAGGTCTTTTCCGCCTGTGCTGCGGCTCTCTTGGTTTAGTTCTGTTTTTCAGTTCAACCCTTATGAGGGTTTCTTCGCCTGGTTCTCTGGTATCTAACCCTAACGAGGGTTTTGTCCCTTCATTCCCAGTTTAGGGTATTGGCTATAACCGATTCCGGTTTCGACAGCGGCTCCTCTATGTATAAATGTTGTACTGGTTTTGACTGTAAGACTGTATGTAACCCTTAAGGGTCTGGTTTGCTCTATTCCTTTTTAAACTGCATGATATTGTATGGACTGTAATATGACTGTGTTGAATGAGACATGAGAGAAGAAATTTTACTTTGTGTACCTGTACATTTGATTTCCGATGATGCTCTGTCACTACTTTATATTTCTCTTAGTCGTTGAATGGTATATTGTCTGTTGAACTGTGGCCGCGTTCTCTGAGTCGTGACTCTGTTTGCTGGCCGGCAAGGCTTTCGAACTTTGCTTCTTTTCTACTCCTGGTTGCAATTTAATTTACAGTAACAAAAAAGATGATACCCATATGTGGAAGATAATTCAATAAATTAGAAAGTAAATAACAGAAAGGAAGATGGACAGTTTCCGTAGGTACTTGAATGCTCTGCTTAGTTTTTATTATTCAGTGTTTTTTTCTAAGACAAAAAGGGACCCTCTTTTTCATCACTGTGTTACTTTTATAGCCTCTTGCAGTTACAGCTTTCAGTTTGTTTGTCTGTTACAAAAACAGTCATGTATTATGTTCTCTTAAAATACAACTGTTCAGATAATTAAAAGACTTTTAAAAGCAACCGATTGTCATTGTCTTAACTCACCTAAACTAGCCTTCTCTTAACAATAAAACTAATTAACAAACTTAAGTGTAAAGAGCTGGAAAGTAAATCTCCTAACTACCTCTGACCTGTAAAAATAAAATTAACAATAAAAGAAAAAATATTTCCAGCAAGATCCGACAACTTTGGCGTCCTGCTCGTGAACCTGTTCGGGGTCTATCCGCTTCATCATTGGGAGCTGGATGCTCCTGCATCATGATGGCTCTCTGTGCTATGGATGTGGTCAATTCATATCAAAAATGCAAAAAAAAATTGTTTCAGGAAGATCCTTTTCTGAGTTGGACACAGATGATTTACTATAATTAAAGATTTTAAGTGCAAATAGAGTATTGTTTTTTAATTGTATTTAAGTATTTTTTTTCGAGTTGGAATGTTTTTTCTAATTCATCTAGAGAAAGTAAATTTCATTTTTATCGAATATTTTAAATTTTAAATAATTAATTTGTTTCTTTATCTTCAAGAAAAAATAAGTATGTAATTTATCATCTTTTTATTTGTTAGGTCAATATGTAAATTATGTACCAGAATTCATAATCAAGGGGAACACTCGTGACTCTAGTTTTCAATACGCATTTACTCATAATTCTTGTTTCAGTCAAAATTACTATGGTATATATAATAACTATTGTAAAGAAAGGAAGGACAAAACCTAACATGTGAGATGGTTGTTAACAAAGTTATTAATTTAATGAGTTTTCTTTTGAGCTCTATTTTTTTTAAAGGATGTATTAAATATGTTTTTTTTAATTTCGATTTTGAATATTGGTGATGTAGGCATTATTTTCTTTTTTGTTTTGCAAGGAGGGGTAGTTTTGTAGTATTTTTGTGGGTCAAACAAGTAGGGCCTAACCCTAAGGGCATCGAGGATATTTAACTCTGTGAATTTTCAACTAGCGAAGTACTTAGCAATGAGAATTCGACCAACTAAGCTAACCCTTGGGACTGAAATAATAAATCTCTTTACTATAAAATATCAAATTTTTGTTTTTAAATAATAAGTTTTAAACCATTTTTCAAGTCCTATTTTAATGTTCTCTCAACCAAATGTTAAATTTTTAATTTTTTCCAATCTACTCAAATGTTAAAATTTTAAAGTGTTTTTTTTCAAATTTATTTATTTATAGTTTTTTCCATACTTTTTTTAAAATGAATTTCTAGTTTATAGTTTATTATTTTGAAAATTAACATATTTTGTATATAATTTATGTATCATTAATTGATTTAAGAGGTTCGCCTTTTTTAGCTATACTATAAAACAACATTTTAACACATTTTATTCTTTTTTCAATACAAACAAAATAATTAAAATTAAAAAGTAATAATTTTTAAAGTGTTAAGAAAATATAATATTTTGAATTATAGAGATATAATTAAAATATAACATGTGGATTTTTTCTCTAAAATAACATGTTAAATAATGGAATTATATAGGAAAATTTCGGAAAAAGGGGGAAAGAAAAAATATTGTTAAAGTTTTTGTTTTTGTTTTTGTTTTTTTTTTTTTTTTTTATTTTATGTTAAAATATTATGTAATATTTAAAGTTTTTTCTCAAAAATAACGACTCACATAAAAATAAAGTAAAAATAACAAAATAAAAATACTATTCATAAAATTACAATAAAAATACTTATTTTTATAGTGAAATATCAAAGTCAAAACATTACAAGTATAACTTATTAATAGTTTTCAAAATTGAATGTCTTTCAAGCATCATTTAAAATTAATCCACAATATTATATAAAACAAATTCATCATCTTCCATGGTATTTTATGTTTCTATTGGGTCATTTTCCTCTCCCAATGGATCTTTGACGTGAACAAATCTTCCAAAGTATTAATTTACAATCAATCCATCAAACGATTGATATGCCTTTGGCATTTTTTCCACACATAATTTATTAAAATATCATTTTCTCAAGCAAACTTATCGCATTGTAACTAGAAGAACTTTAATTGCATTAATTCTTTGATAAATGAAATTACAATGTGGTGGGTCATTTTCAATGGCTATGCAATTTCTTCTTTTCGTAAGAAATAAAAAAATAATTAAAAAAATAAGTATAAACATATATAAATTAAAAATAATAAACATTGAAGTTCGATTTCATATCATAAATCTTAATTGAACTTGAGAACAAATTCATAACCCAAACTCCATTTGAACATGAATTTAAAAGGAAATTAATCAGTATTTGTGGCTTTTGATAAATGTTAATGATCTTTCCTTTACTATAATTTTCTTCATACATTAGTTTTATTACCATAACGTTATAAACTATTACTTGGCTATGACTTTTTCCATCTACTTCATTAGGAAGAATAGATTTATAATTATCATCGTTTGTCTAGGATTCAACAATACCAACTCAGAATCACTTTCAACCAACCGACCTATGTCACTAATAAGATTTGGCTTCTTACTATAACATGAAATAGTAAAAAGTCAGTTAGATTGTACATAAATATATATATTTTTAATATTAATCACTAAATATGTTAGGATGAATTGGGTAAACTTGACACTGTCAAGTTATTGGTGGTTTTCAAGCTCCACGTTTATGAGAATCCATGGTATTCATGTCGAATATAACCTATTTAAAGGCATAAAGACTTCATGTAAATTTGTTCTAGTGATTAGTTAGATCTCAGCAATGATGTCTTTAGACACCATCACTTCTCTTTGTGTTTTGACCTTGAAGCTTGATAGTACTAATCCTAATTGTGTTTCTAAATGAAAAGTCACACATCTCCGAAGTGGTGATATTGTCACTTCTAGAAATCTTTTAACCACTTTATCGAAATCTTGATAACTATAAAGTTGTCTATCATATTCAATGTTTTGGGAATTCAAACAGTGAGAGTTATCTATAGTAACTAGGGACTATTCTTTATTAACAATGAGATTTGCAATATTTTCACAATCACCTAATATTATTTGATACTCAACAATGTCAAACACATTTCAAATGTAATGATCAAGAGTAGAATAAAGTTCAAAGTTTTCAAGCAATACTTCATTTACATTCCCCTTCGACATTTTTAATGAAATAGACAAATATATCTATAAGTAATAAAATAAAAATTGTTAACAAAGGAATAAAATGAATGTATTAAATCATTATACCTTTTTTAATGTAACAAAAAATTGTTTCAGTGTTGTTGTAGAACTTACATATGGATAGTTGTGTATGAAATCATCCCAACTCTTTTCATTCAACATTTTAACTATAATTTCTTCTTGCATTCTAATATAATCCATATGAATGAATAAATAAGATAAATAATATTTTAATGATATATATAATAAATACTAATGACAATACTATGTCAGAATGAAAAAAAATTGTAATCCAAAAATAAATAAAATAACTCAACAAACTTACTTTTGAAATTCACTTCATATTTATTCTATTCATAAATCCCCCAAATTTACACAAGGTAATATTTTTATGACAAGTATTTCATCCTTAACTCCTTGGATTTCTCTCCTAGGTGTGATAGTCATATCTTCTGGGAAATTCTTGATTTGAGGACTTGCCTTACTAGTGCTACAAATTAAGATTTAGAGCTTTTAGCCCTCTAATTTGTTATGCCAATATTCTCTCATGTGTTCAAAATATCATTGATCAAACCCCATATTTCCCCAATTTTAAATCCCAATTGGAAAACATTATTCACAACATTGAAAGCATCACTTACTTCGTGATATTTTCCTTTAACAATATTGTCATCATTTGGGAAGCCTATTTGAATACATCATTTATTTCGAAAGTTTAGAGTAACATTTATATCATCCCCATCAAATTGTTCTTCAAATTCATTATTAATAAATATAATACTTTGAATGAAAGTCATATATATCATATAAGCATTATCTTTATTATGATCCCATGCTAATATCTTTTCTTCCACATTTGTTAAACCAACTTAAATTATGCATTTCATTGTTAAATTAAGAAATGGGTTATTGGAATACTCCTGCATCAATTCTATTCTAGCCTCTACAGAATGGTTTGCGGCAATCACATAATATTTGTAGTCAAAACATTTTGACCTATCAAACACCACCTTGTTGGGAACATTCGTTGGATCAACAAGAACCATGCAGTCAACCACATGTGTTTACAAATTAAACCTAAACAACATTTTAAAGTTATAATCATGTAGGTGGTGTGGCTTTCCAATTTAGTTTTTAGATTAACCTTCTATGGATCTATAAACATGCCTAAAATTCAACTACAATGTATGGCCCTGATCAACCAAGTTGTTTTTCCTTAATTGATTTTGAATGACATTTTGTTATGTTAACAATGGCATCCTCTAAATCAACACCCAAAATTATTATTTTGTTGCTACATTAGAGGTTTCACTATGATATTAAATGAAAACCATGCTTTTTTAGGAATGACGAATAACATAAATTTAATACTAATATGAAATAGGTTAAAGTGTAACTTGGGATATTATCTAGTTTCATGCATGAGATTAAGGCTATACGGTACTTGAAACCACATCACCCCATCATTGTAATCTTAAATATCACAATACAAGGCACTCCTTTCTTGTAGATATTATTTAGGTTGAAATCTCCTTTTTGATCTCAAAGTATGACCCTAAACTACATCCAGCTAACTAAAAGCTCATTTCTCAAACATAAGTAAATAAATTATTGATACAAAACCTAAAAATGCCTCTCAATAGTGAAATTTTACCCCCTTATTTTAGATTACCAAATTTTATTAATACACAATGTTATAATTACATCAATAAAAACTAAAGCAATAACTCTAAAATATTGAAAGATTTTTCTTTGAATGTGAACTCAAACCTTCATATAATCGATCAACCCAACTTTTTTATTTTATTCTCTTTTGAGAGTATTCACCTAAGTTAAATTAATACATAAAGGGAAAAAAAAATTAAGTATAAATTCTACCACAATTAAAAAAAAAAAAATTACATAATTAAGTTTCACTTAAACAACTTTTATGACACTTGTTTATAATTATCGAGTAGAATTAGAATTATTGGGTAGATGTCATAATTTGTTTATATCACTTTTTAAATGTTTTATTTTGGGATTCTTAACATATTTTTCATCTTATCAATAAAATTTGCTCACTTCAAGAATTTATTAATTTTGATAAGAATTACTAGTTTTGACGAGGATATTGTAATATGATTAAACAAATTAATGTAACATTATATTATTTTATAGCATGAGCCTTATAAGATTGAGTTTTTTAATATAAATAAAAATGGGGTGTTATCTTTTACATATATATATTTATATATATGTATATGTTTATTTATTTGTATATGTGTATTAATTTTTTTTGTTGTTTTGTCTTTCAAATATATATGGACAATAATGGTGTCATCTATTATGCCAGAACAATGCGCAATATTGTTGGAGTGATAAGTTTTCTTTTGTATCTTTAGAACAAGTTTGATAGAAAACATGGGTTCCATCCTGCTTTTATTGATGAGCATCTTTGTGTGCTAGACAAAATGAAAGCCACTGTAAAATACATGTTATATGTGCACCAAAGGGAGTCTGGGAGGAGAACAAGAAGGAATTGGTTGGAAAGAGTTAAGTATCGTGATCATTATCCTGTTGATTTGAATTGATGCTGCTTTTGTGATCGATTTGGTTGTGTATTAGAAGAGGCTATTCCATAGATGAATTTTGATGGTGTTTCAAGTTCAATTTTGTAGTATAATGATTTGATGTAAAGAAAACAAAAAATATATGTTAATTTCAATGTTCTTTCTGTGGTTGAAATGTTGGTGAGATTGAATTTTTTTTCTCATTGTTGTTGTTATGTAGAAAATTTCATATCTTTGGTCTTAAAATGTTCTATCATGTTGTTCTTCTTTAAATCTAATGTGTGCAATTTAGATGTGCTTTTTGTATTTATGTTCCTTTACTCCAATGGCGGTGTTACTATTTTTTTTTCTCTTGCATTTATAATTATTTTGGTCTTTTATATGGGTCCCTTCGCTTTCTTCGTGCCTTTCATAAATGAAAATATTATTGAGGTTTATAATATTATTGTTGGGCCTTCATGTTCTTGCTGTTTATATCAATATTCTTGAGATTTATACTATTAATATATTCATGTATTGATATTAATGTATTTATGCTTTAAAATTTGTTTATTGTTTATAATGTAGTGATATAAATGTGCTATTATTAATGTTTTGATGATTTATCATGTTTTAATGATTTATAGTGTATTATTATTAGTGTACTCATATTAATTTTTTATTGTTTACAATGTGGTTTTTATATTGATTGTGGTTTATGTCTATTATTATTATTGTTTCGTATTATAGCATTGTTTACGTTTATAATATTGATGCTATGGATTTGTTGGGTTGTGTTATATTCTTTCCACATAGTTAACATGGGGTTTGAGGGGTACTTGTAACCCCACTTTATAGGGTCTGGGGCAGCGCCCCAGAAAATTTTGGTTTTGGACCCTATGTTAGGTTGGGCGGACCCACCTATGGTTTTGTGCAT
>APFE030146207.1:0-10712 GCA_000404065.3 Pinus taeda
AAGGGTTTTTCATTGTGTCTCAAACAATAAATAGGCCTTCGAGCCTCATTGTAACACAGTTCAGAGGCATGTAGCCACACATCTCTTCTCAGAGATAAGTTGCCATCGCCCTAGCTGGTTTATTTCCATTTCTGATTATAAGCATGTTTCAGTATTTTCCATTAATGAAATGAAGTATTATTTCTGCAGCATCTTTGTGTTTATGGTTATCTCTATAATTTGTTGCGTTCCTGTTTAAATCCGGATCAAGTCAAGAAGTTGGAAGATGAAATAAAGTAAGCCCTTCTCATCGAAAAACCAAGGCTGGTACAGCAAGGTGCACATGCCCCAAGTGATAAGTGGGAGAACTATCGCCAAGAATTAATTATTCTGTTGCCATGGCTCAGACCATATATCACACAACGTAGTAATCAAGAAATCGCACTACAAACCATAGAGCATGCAGAAAGAACAATTGAGGATTTTCGCAGACTATCCTGAAGGGTGAAATGAAGCTTTGTATGGGTGGTGCAACCACCTGACTAGTCATCGGAAGAATAGTCTCAACGCTCCATGCAGTTGAAAGAGAGCGAAAAAAAATATGCTTGGGAACTGCGCGATAAGATAAGTGCACGTAGAGTTAGCATGTCACAAGGTTCGTGCCCATGCACAGGGGGATGCGCTGCCATGCAGATAGCATGGAAAGTGACCATTGGTGTCATTGTTCATGACACAATGTCCGGTTTGAGGCCAAATGGAGTGGGTGGCGAGCATTTAAGACAACAGTTATGGACAAGATTTTGGCAAATCTACTGCCAAGGAAGCACTGATGGCCCGAACTTGGGGGGAATCGTCGAATTTGAATTCAAAAGGCACTATAAAACTCCAAGGGCCAGCCACAAGAAAACACTTGTTCACTTGAGATTTGAGCTGTTGAATAGAGCATAGAGTGTTGAGCGCCGAGAAGTATTAGAGCCCATAAGTTCGCGAAAGACAGTATATAGTGCAGACAAGATGACGTCTACCAGGGGAGTTTTTGGCTTTGAAGAAGGAACTGCCAGCGAAGCCACGGAGACATATATGGCACATGATGTTCCCGAAGGCACTAGGATTGCGCTAGAAATCCTGAAATCACCTCAAATGCCGAGGCCAAAGAAAGATAAGTAGACAATGGGACCAGTCCACATGTCCCCAAGGAATCTGTAGTTCGGCCAGCTATCAATGGAGGAAAAGGGCAAGGCAGTCACCATTGAGTTAGATGAAGAGGAGGAGGACTTATAGGCTCTGATTGATGAAGTAGAGGAAGGAGAAGGCATCGAGGAGGACATCCAGCCAAGGCGTTTTGCAGCAAAACTACCCGAGTATGTCCCTCCGTGAAAAGGGAAAACTAAGGTACCAAAGGACCTGGATGGCACGAAGAGAACACTCCAGACCCTGCTCCTCCCCAATGGAATTACCTTTGAGGGTTAGCTCCTAAGCTGCATGCCTACCCCAAAATTTGAAGATGGGACCTTGCAGACAGCGAGAAGTTCCTGCACTTAGCGATGACGAGCTTGATGAAACAAAATACGGAAGGGCCAGTGATCACATTAGAGCCGTGAAAATGGTTGCATGGTGTGGAAAAGGCCAGGTTGTTGAACTTGTTATGGATACCACATTTCCACCATGTGCCCATCACCATTTTCATCATCAGGCAGCTGCTTTTGCTGGTCCATGATGGGTACTTATGGCTGGAGGAGCCTATTCCCATCACGGTCAATCTCATCCACAAAATTTCTTGGCTTCCCTATAAGGGAAAGGACCCCGCAACGATAGCAAGAAAAAGCAGTGATCTGGCTCTCGTGGGAGCCATGAAAAAAAAATACAAGCTGGAAAAGAAAAAGAGGGGTTATTCCATCACCAATATCAAGGATAAAGGGGTGTGCGTACCTACCCAACTCCTCGCCAGTAAGTTAATGAGAAAATGCTATGTTGATGAAGTACCAGCACCAGTGATTGCATTGGTAGAACAGTGCACAGAGTGGGTCCAGTTCAATTGGGCCGAGTTCCTCTACGAAGAATTCTTGGTCAATTGTCAGGAGGCCTAGGAGCAAGGTAAGACCTTCCACTACGTGTGGTTTCTCTTATCAATTTTTCTAGTAGCGGGAGAGCTGCTAGAAGACAGTCAGTTCCTAAACATTGAACGTGACTTGCCAAAGGCTGCGAAGTACGCTTCGCTCTGGGCTACTAAGGATGCGAAAGGGATTCATGACACCAAGATTTTATGGGCACTCATGGAGGTGAGCATCTGGATGTGGATTAACAAGAGGCCGTGCCTGTCCCCCACAGTGCACAACAGTCTACAGAGCTTTGCAGACTTCAAGGCAGGCATGCACAATCTTTACATCAGGGCGCGAAAGGGTCCAGCGCAGCAGTGGACAAAACTTCCATTCATAGCCACTGACGATGTGATCTTCACAGTGTTGGAGACATGGACTCCTAAGTGGCGTGCCCTGAATTTGGAAAAGTTGGAAAAGGTGGTAGCACAGAAAAGGAAGGATGAGGCCAAGCTGTGCGTAACACATCTAGTCGATCAAAGGCGCAACGAGAAAGCAGCAACCAACGACAGGGCAGCCCGCGAAGCAACACAGGTAGCCGCAAAGAAAAATAAGGCCGCTAAAGCAATAGCTGCAGCGCAGATGGCAGAGACCGCAACAGCGCAGGTATAGGAGGGCCAAGGAGTGTCTACAGGACAGGAGGCAAAGGACACAGAACTTGCAAAAGACAATTCAGACCTTGGAACCACTTCGACCCAACTTAAAAGGTCACGCGTCACAGAAAGATCGGGTCCATGGAAAAAGGTCAAGGCTTCGAAGCTGGCCAGAGACCCAATTATGTTAATTGAAGGTGACCTCTATTGATCGAAATCAGATCCTTAAACACTCTTAAAGTTTCATGAACTCTGTAAAACTCATGCCCAAGTTTCAAAGTCTTATAGATGTTGAGATTATCAGAAATAACTTGTAAACAATGGCAATATGTGAACAGCACTGAGCAACAAGGACCCTCAATCAAAGCGCGTAGACCATTGGCCCGTGGTAACCGTGCACTGGCACAAATTGACAAACAGGAGGTCAAATCTAGAAATAGAGGAGGTTTCTGATATATAATTAGCGACAAGTTGCTAATTGCGTATCACCCGGAAAAACCCTCTAAGAAGGAAAAGCACCTAAGTGCTCAGTCCCAAGAAAAGCATAAAATCGTACGAAAATCATTGATTCCATCAGAAGGTAGGTCCCACACTAAAACTGACAGGATATCGGAAGGGCTTCAAGCAGTAAGTGGGTTCGACCGAGTCCCACCCGATGCCATACACTGGGTGACACGCGTCCAGTGGATGAGAGAGAAAACTACTCACAGCGGATGGGTAAACGTCAAGCTACTTACTCGCCTGATATGGACAGAGACCGTAGGATCTAGAGGCTCCAGATAAATGACAAAGAAATGATCCGATGGATGACTGGATTCGATAGGGAAATAGGCTAAGGTGGATAAGATTTGAGGTCCAGTATGACCAATGAGTTGGCAGAGGAAGTAGTTTCGCGGGCAATCTTAGAGCAAATGGAAATAACTACTGTTCAAAGAGGACTGACACTTAGTTCGTTATAGAACAGGTGGCCACCTCTCTGTGAAGCGTTACACAGTGATGATGACGTAGAGCAGGGGAATTCAAACAAACAGAGGTAGGAGATCCAGAAATTCGGGAAGCAGAAACAAACAGTCAAGAAGCAGATTGAATTTAAGCCACGAACTGGCAGAAAGAGAGACAGATAGAGAAAAAGCAGAAAGTCGAGAGGCTAGAGAAAAGTAAATTGCAAAGAACAAAGAAGAAGTCGAGCTGACCTGCAGAGCAAAGGCAGTATCAATCTAGACAGAGAGAGAGAGAGAGTCCGAGATTCTGTGAACACCAGAGAAGGCTTGAGAGGTTCAAGCAAACTCCTCTGAGTAAACCTATCAGGTATTGAGTCTCAGATTGGACTCATACCACTATGACCAGTTGAGGTCGAGATTCAATAAGGGGAGTCTGTGCACTCTAGAGACTTGGGGAATCCAAGTACAATCCTACTGATCATCATTTGTTGAGTGAGACTCAAATTGAGCTCATTTTTGTAAAAACTATGATTTTTAAGACACAATAGAAAGGCCACCACTGAAGGCTGGACCAAGAGATGTAGCCCAGGAGGATTAGGTGAACTCCTTATTAAACTTGTCATGTTTATGTGTTTTCTTATTGTGTTTCTCTTACTACTTCAGTGTCTGTGTATTTCACAATCTTATTGATCCATTGCATAAAATAAGATAGGCACACCCCAGCACATGATTCAGTAATACCTTCATTAATTAACTGAGATCATTCACGAGTGATTTCAAATCAAGTGGTATCAGAGCTCTTGGTTGTTAAGGTTAGACAAGCTTGTGCTGGATTTTGTTGTTGAACGCTAACTAAGTCAAAGCTTAAATTAGGAGTAGAAGAGTTGGTTGAAGCTAACCCAAAAATTGGAAGAGTCTATCCTAAGAAGAAAATGTCAGAAGAAAGTCCCTTGGGATCAAACCCCCAGTTTATAGATAGTTTCCTGGCCATGAGGTCCATGGTAGAGGAAATGTATAGGGAGTTTAAGAAAGGTAGAGATGCAGATTCATCACACTCCAAAGATAAAGGAGAAGAAGAATCTCTCCTCCATGACCACTCTAGAGGCAAAGGGAAAGAAGAAAGCTTCCTCACACCTCCTAATAGCCTTGAAAATAAGAAGGAGACATCTTTGATTAAATTAGATGTTAAATTTGATTTGCCTATCTATGATGGAGAGTTGAATGCAGAGAAGCTGGATAATTGGATTAGATAGATTGATATGTATTGTAGGGTGCAGAATATTGACTTAGTAATACGATTCAGCTGGCCAGCCTACGATTTTGAGGAACTGCCTTGGTATGCTGGGAAGGTCGAACACAAGCTGGCATGAAGAAACATGGTAAAATTCTATCTGTCTGGAGTGAGTTTGTTTCTACAATTAACAAGAAATTATATCCACTAGCTTATATGCAACAAGCCATGATGAGCTAGCAAACTCTTCGACAATTAAAAGGGCAAAGTGTACAAGGTTACACTCAAGAATTTAGAAAAAGAGAATTGATTCTAGGCATTTCTTTACACTCACCTGAAACTTTGCTGAAGTATATAGATGGTCTACACAGTTATTTAAGACATACCATTCTCATGTTTAACCCTACTAGCATAGATGAGCTCTCTGTTCAAGCTACCCATTTAGAGGCTAGAGGCAAGAATGTGGTCCCAGAAGTTGGGGGATCATCCAAAACCACTGCAATCAAGAACAAGGAGAAGGGAAAACAGAAATGGAAAGAGATGAAGGCCAATGTTGTACAAAAGACAAAGTCTTCATGCACTCACTGTAAAAAGGATGGGCATGATGATGAACACTACTGGATTTTGCATCCGGAGCTGAGACCTAAGAATTTCGATGGCAAAAGGAAGAAGACTGCTGCAGCTATTCAAAAATATTTGGGGTTAGACTCAGGAGATGAAACAACCATTGCAGCCACCGGTATAAAGGGTAAAAATTCTGAAGAATCTACTAGTAATTCTGCACAATCTGCTGATAGTGAAGAAAATGAGAGGAAAAGACATGAGCTTTTTCATATTCGAGTTATTTCCAGGCATCAAAAGATTGATACTTTGTTTGATAGTGGCTCACAAGTAAATTTAATTTCTGAAGCAATTGTAAAGAAGTTGGGATTACTTACCACACCTCACAAGAAGCCATATCCATTAGGTTGGTTATGTGATAAAGCACAACTACAAGTGACTAGACAATGTAAACTTAGGTTTTATTTTGGGTCAACATTTGTAAATGAGGTAGAGTTAGATATATGTGGAATTGTTTTAGGAAGTCCTTACTTGTATGATACAAAAGCAATTTTCTATAGAGCAGAAAACAAGTATCAAATCGTTAAGGATGGATCCAAATATATTGTAAGAGCTCACAAACTCAAAAATAATTATACTCTCATAAACTCAGGGCAAATGAAAAGAATTGTAAATTCATGCAACAATTTTTACTGATGGTTGTAAAGGAAAAGAAACCTGATAAAACCAAAATATTTGAGGGCTGTAATGCTAAACAATAGGCTGATTTAGAAAAAGTTGTTTCAGAATATGATATACTATTCCAAGAACCTAAAAGTCTGCTACCCCAAAAGGAAATAGTACATGATATTAATTTGCAGCAAGATGCTCCATTGCCTAACATTGGAATGTACAGGTTGTCCACTTTAGAGAATGCAGAAATCAAGAAGCAGGTACAAGAGCTACTCGAGAAAGGGTTTATAAGACCTAGCACATCACCTTGTGGGTCTCCAATCATCTTGATGAGAAAGAAAGATGGCTCATGGAGAATGTGCATTGATTACCAAGCACTAAATAAAATAATGATCAAAAATCGTTATCCCCTTCCTCGCATAGCTGATCTCGTAGATCAATTGAAAGAAGTTGTTTATTTTTCCAAGTTGGACTTGCCCAGTGGCTATGATCAAGTTAGAGTTGCAGAGCAAGATGCATGGAAGACTACTTTCAAAACAAAGCAGGGATTGTATGAGTGGATGGTTATGCCTTTTGGCTTAACTAATGCTCCTGCTACTTTCATGAGAGTAATGAACGATGTACTCATACCGTTTATTGATGATTTTGTAATTGTATATTTGGATGACATTCTTATATTTAGTAAAACATGGGAAGAACATTTAAAGCATGTCAACAAACTCTAGATGTTTTAAAAAGAGAAAAACTTTATGTTAAACTCTCAAAATGCGAATTTGGTAAAACATCTTTGAATTATTTGGGTCATATAGTAGGGGGTGGTGAATTGAAGATAGATCCCTCTAAGGTTGCAGTCATTGTAAACTAGCCTAAACCCAAATCTGCTACAGAAGTTAGAAGCTTCCTAGGGGTAGCACAATATTGGAGAAAGTTTATTGCTAACTTTTCCTTAATTTCAGCACCTTTACATGCTTTGACAGGATTAAACAAGGTGTTTTAGTGGAAAGGCAAATAGTAGAAAGCCTTCGACACCTTGAAAGAAAATATTAATACAGCACCAGTACTAGCACTGCCTAATCTTCAAAAACCATTTGAGATTGAAACAGATGCCAGTGACTATGCCATGGGAGCAGTGTTGATATAGCATGGTAAACCCATATGTTATCATTATGAGACATTTACTTCTGCAGTAGTTAATTATCCCACATATGATAAAGAATTGTATGCATTAGTACAAAGTGTGAAGAAGTGGAAACATAATTTAATGGGCAAAGAGACAGTTATACATACTGATCATCAACCACTTCAATATTTACACTCCCAAACTAAGTTGCAACAATCAAGACAGTATAGGTGGATGGGTTTCCTATAGCAGTTTCATTTATTCATCAACTATAAAAAGGCATACAAAATAAAGTTGCAGATATGTTGTCCAGACCAATCATTAATGCATCTACTATACTTAAGCATAATTCAGTATTCCATGAAAGCTACATTGAATAATATGCTCAAGATATAGATTTTAAAGATGTATATGCAACTTTAAGTCATGGCAAACAAGTAGAAGAATTGGATTATCATGTTAAGGATCGACTCTTGTATCATTTGGGAAAGTTATGCATTCCACAAACTGAAGGAGTAAAGATAATTCGAGAAGCACACACTTCTGTAATATCAGGTCACTTTGGTGTAAGTAAAACAGTTACACAACTACAAAGATTTTGTTATTGGCCTAAAATGAATGAGACAGTTTCTAGATATGTAAGAGGGTGTACTATGTGTCCTAAAAGCAAGCCGAGCAATAGAAAACTAGGCTTGTACACCCCACTACCAGTACCTTCTCATCCTTGGGAAAGTGTTTCCATGGACTTTGTTGGGGGACTGCCTAAATCTAGAAAGGGTCATGACTATTTATATGTTGTTGTGGATAGGTTCAGTAAAATGTGTATTGTAATACCATGTAACAAACAGATTACAGCTAAACAAATAGCACAATTGTTCTTTCAGCATGTATGTGTTCATTTTCGATCACCCACTTCCATTGTATCTGATCAAGATTCCCGATTTGTTGGGAAATTTTGGTTGAGTCTGTGGGAACTGATGGACACCAAACTGGAAAAGAGCACAACCTTTCATCCACAAATAGATGGCCAAACAGAAGTGGTCAACAAGACAGTGATCCAGTTGCTCAATGGCTATTGCAGCAAGCATCCCAAACTTTGGGATGAACATTTATGTTATGTGCAGCATGCTTACAACCGTGTCAAACATTCTTCTACACAAAGATCTCCCTTTGAGACTTGTTTTGGTTTCACACCAAGGTCTCCCTTGGATTTTGTATTTGGTAAAGACATAGTGGTTGATGGACACAGTGATGTGGACAAGGCAACTAGGTTCATTAAACAAATCCAAGAGATTCACCAAGCAATACAGGAACAGCTGGAAAAGAGCCAAGCCAAGTACAAGACAAGGCATGATAAGCATCAAATGGAGCACAGTTTTCAAGTTGGTGATCAAGTCTAGCTGTATATCAACAAAGACAAAATGCAAGGTGAAGGTAAGAAGCTAAAGCCAATAATGTATGGAACTTTCAAGATACTTGAGAAAATTGGTGAGAATGCTTTTTGCCTTGATTTACCAGCTTACATGCACATCTACTCAGTCGTTAATGTAGACAACTTGAGATTATTTGAACCTTCATTAATTGAAGATCCCGAAGAGTAGAGTCAATTGCCTTCTATTGATGATCTGTTACCTGAATACCTCACTGAATTGCAACAAGACACAGTTTTGGACAGGAAGGTGAGGACGATGCATAGGGGAGATGTTGAGTACCTTAGGATTGGACTCAAAGGTTCAAAGCCAAGCAGTGCAAAATGGATAGAGATTGGACAAGTGAGACAGTTATACCCTCACTTAGTTAATGCTTGAAAACCAACTTTTGGTGGTGTGGAGCGATAAAAAGGTGTCTTTTGAACCCCTAATTACCTTCACATTAATTATCAACCCAGGGACGACTTTTTATTTCAAGAGTGTACTCACTCTGAGGCGGCTATTTACTCAAGAGTAATGTTTTGCAGTATAGTGCTTAAAACCCAAAAGTAAATGAATGCTTGAAAAAGAAATCTAATTGAAACAACAAGAAACTGAAATGTTCTAAACTAAATCATCCATTCAAACAACCATCAATCGAGGATACAATAGCAATAACTCATTTCTCTAGAAATTGATGGAAAGGAAATTAGAGCATGGACTAAAGATCTGGGAGCTAAGCAGCGACTTGCTGACTCACTACAGCTTTAGACCTTCTCTCACACCAAAGCAGCAATTGCAAGTAAATGGAATGGCAGAAAGTAAAATGAAGTAGCAAAAGGAAATAGAACAGCAGCAAATGAAATAGCAATTCAAAGAACTAAATCTCGCGAGTTAGAACTGAACTCTCATTCTGCAATCAAATAACAATCGGCAAAAGCGATTCCAATGAACCTTACTTTACGAGAATATATTTACAAATGAATTATGGAACAACATTTATCATATATACACAACACACTTACTATTGTAACCTGATGATTCAAGAGAATATGACTAAGTTCCAGACAAAATAATATTACTTCCGGATTCTCATAAATAAGAATTCAAATGAATCCAATACGGCAACATTCAATATGAAGGCTCTGCAACAGAAACCGTCGGTTTAAATAGTGAACATGTAATCAACTCCGAAAATATTCATTACGCAACATAGAGTCACTTACTTAAACTTCCTGAATGAAACCATTAATGAATTAGTCGTAACAGAGCATGGAACAGCGTATAACAAATACGTTAGATTACCAAACTATATAAACAATCCACACAGAAATCACAGTATAATGATACAGCAGCAATTGTAGAAATATGATACACAACAGCAGCAGCGTACTCCACCAGAGGCTGGGCCCTTGGCCACCAGCGGACGCTGCTGGGTTACTTCAGAAGGAAAAAAGTGAACAGCAACGCCCAAATTATGTATTAATCAACAAACTGTGGAATCATTACACCAGCAAATGCTTAAGAATTACAGCATGCAACAATCCCTATCCTATCATGGATAATCCACCATCATTCTCCATCATTTGAATTCCCCCCATTCTGAAGTCATTTTGCAATCCTCCTTGAAGCCATCCCCTCTCTGATCTTTATTTTCATTTAAATAGAGAGATCAGAGAGAAGTTACAATGAAGATAAGTACAGCATGATTTCTTTTACAAATTTGGATTGATTCTAACCAGCTGATTAACAAGAAAATATATTTCCTCTCATCTCTCAACAACAACAAGACGAATTTGGGTTTGCAGCTGAGATTTGGAGGACGGTCGCAACTGCAAATCTGAGAAAATCGTGCTCAAAGAACCCTGCGTTTCTCCTAGTACAAGCCAAATTTGGGCAAACCATTCTTAGAGAAGTTAATTGGGCCCATTTTGGACAAAACCCATGTTCTGGATTTTCCAGCTTCATCTTCATTTGCTCAGAATCGCAACCGAAAAACTGTCACTCCTTAAACCAGCGAATTTTTGAGTTGGCTGATTTAAAAATCAAATCTTCAATCTGGAAGTTACCTTGGAGGCTAAAAATGGTGAATAATGTTATAACCAACTTA
>APFE030146208.1:0-16928 GCA_000404065.3 Pinus taeda
TAGCAGTTGAAGATTTTCATCTTGAGCAGTTAGATGTAAAGACAACCTTTCTCCATGGGGATTTGGAGGAAGAGATATTTATGCAGCAGGCACAAGGATATGAAGTGAAAGGGAACTAGAAACTAGTGTGCAAGTTGAAGAAGAGCTTGTATGGCTTAAAACAGGCTCCAAGGCAGTGGTACCTAAAATTTGACAAGTTTATGTCTGAACAAGGTTATACTAGATGTCACTCTGATCATTGTGTTTATCTGAAAAAGAAAAATGATGGCAGCTATATTATATTGTTATTGTATGTAGATGAAATGCTTTGCAGGGTCTAACATGTAGGAAATAAATGTGCTCAAAAGAAAATTGGCAAATTCATTTGCAATGAAGGATTTGGGAGCTGCAAAACGAATCCTTGGTATGAGAATAACTAGAGACAGGAAAAATTGTAAATTAACATTGTCTCAGAATGAGTACATACAAAAGGTGTTGAAAAGATTTAATATGCACAATGCAAAACAGTTAGTACACATTTTGCTAGCCATTTCAAACTTAGTAAGGAAATGTGCCCAAAGACCGAGGAAGACATGGATTATATGTCTAAAGTTCCATATGCATCAACAGTTGGAAGCTTAATGTATGCAATGGTCTGCACAAGGCCTGATATTGCACATGCAGTGGGAGTTGTAAGTAGCTACATGAACAATCCAAGAAAGGAACATTGGATGGCAGTGAAATGGATTCTCAGATATTTGAAAGGTACCACAAATCAAGCATTATGCTTTGGTGTTTCAAACATTTATCTACAGGGATATGTTGATGCAAATATGGCATGTGACGAAGATAACAGGAGGAGCACTACAGGATATGTATTTATTGTAGGTGGAACATCTGTCAGTTGGGTTTCAAAAATCCAAAGTGTTGTTGCACTTTCAACAACAGAAGCAGAGTATGTTGCTGCTACAGAGGCTAGTAAAGAAATGATTTGGTTACAAAGGTTTATGGGTGAATTGGGGAAGGAGCATGATATGGGCACGTTATACAGTGATAGCCAAAGTGCCATTCATCTTGCAAATAACTCAGCATCTCATTCCAGGACTAAACACATACAACTCAAGTACCATTTCATACGATCAGTGTTGGAATATGGAGAGTTGAAGCTGGAAAAGATACACACTAGCCAGAATCCTACAGATATGATAACAAATGTTGTAACCAGGGATAAACTAAGAATATGCTCAGTTTCAATTGGTCTTCAAGGATGACAATCAAGATGAGAAACAACCAGGTCGAAAGAGGATTCATTGTCTAGCAAATGAAGCAGCGGTGGAGTTGCTACAATCATTCTCCAAGTGGGAGATTGTTGAGTATGGAGCATGATTGTTTAGAGGTCTTTGTTTCAGCCGAATGTATACCCCAAGAAGTTTGTACACCCCTCCATGTGAGGGGGTGCAGGGGGGGACTTGTCCCTGCCACGGGGGTTTGGGGGGTATGATTCCCCCCGACTAGGGGGTCCAGGGGCCAGCCGTCCCTCGGCGCGGATTTTAAGGGTAGCGCCCCCGAAGCTAAAAATAGATGTAAAATTGCCTTGTAAAAGTATAGTAATTTCTAGTCAATCTGGGCCGTTCATTAGGCAGATGATCTGACGGTAGAACTTATGTTTAGTTTAGGGTTTTTTTCCCTAGAAGGAAACCCCTCTCTTTGTATGAGGGCATTGTATTTGAGGCTGTGTAATAGATGTGTATTCTCCAAGCGAGAAATAGAGAGGTGAGACTATGAGAGGAAACATAGGATATTACAGCGGATCTATTGTAGGTTGTGTCTCTTCATTTTGTTGGATAATAGAAAGGAAGGACTGTCTGTTCGGGGTGGACGTAGCCCAAACTAGGTGAACCACGTATATCTGTGTCTCTCTTGTTTTATGCGTTTTCTGTGTTTATATTTTTGCAATATTATATGTGTTCCATTTCTCCGTAATATATAATTTTCTAACAAATTATTCAAGGACTCCAACCCTTGCCCTTAAGCCCTGCAACAACACATCAACAATTTGTCGATGACACGATGCTGCATGGCTTGCCCTCTATCAAAGAAGCTCTTGGTTTCAAAAATATTCTCAATCACTTCAGTCTAGCCTTAGGTATGGAACTTAATCTAGCTAAATCTTCCATTTTCTTTTTCAATACATACCTAGTAGCCCATAAGAATCTTTCTATTATCCTAGGTTTCAAGATATGCATCCTCCCTCCATGATACCTTGGCATTCCTTCTGCTGACTAATAAACCCTAGCAAAAAATGCATTGGGAAAGAATTATTGCCAATCTAGAGAAAATATGTCATCATTGGACACACAGAACCCTCAATTTTGTAGGCTGCCTAGTCCTCACCAAATCCATCCTCCAGGATATTCCGCATTACATGCTTTCTATTCTCCCATCACCTAAAGGTGTTCTTCAGAAAATCTGACTCATCCAGAAAGTGTTTCTTTGGTCAGGTAATTCAGGGAAACATAAGTGGTCTTTAATGGCATGGGATAAGATATGCAAACCCAAACACCTGGGTGGGTTAAATCTTCAGGACCCCTTCACTGTCAATCGAGCATGTGGAGCCAAGTTATGGTGGAGGTGGATAAAGGAACTGAATTTACCCTGGACCAAACATTGGAAAGCAAATTATGCTAACAACTATAGCCTACATAATTTGATCAGGATGCAAGAAACCGCTGATGGATCTCCAATTTGGAACCTTGCTAGAACTAATTGGAACATAATTCAGGAATAGAGTTTTTTGGGAAGTCCAAGATAGATAGACTGCCTTGTTCTGGGAAGATGCTTGGCAAAAATTACCTAAGCTGGAAAGCCCTGAATTCTTAACCATTCAAAGAAGACACCAGGAGCTAGGGAGAACAATAGTAAACCATTACTAGAAACCTAACGATAATAACCATGCTTGGAAATAGTGGATATTCAGCGATACAAAACAGCTAGAAGAGGAAAATGACAATATAAGAGCACTGTAGAGAGAGCTAGACAAAAGAAAGATAAGGAATGCACATGATGCAATTCAACTGTTTTGGGGCAAGCTCGAGGGGGGCAATTTCTCACTCAAAGAAGCAAGAGTCTATATAGAAGAAAATGAACACAAGGAAAAGATCAATTGGTATAGTAAAGTTTGGGATGCTCAACTTTGGCTAAAGATTAAAACTTTCCTTTGGCTCTTGATGCACCAAAGAACGTTAACTTGGGAGAACCTTCGGAAAAAAGGGTTCATAGGCCCCTCACGTTGCCCATTGTGTGAAATTGAGGAGGAATCCATGAATCACCTCCTCAATACTTGTGAATGGATAGAAAGCCTATGGAATTGGATGGAAGCCATATTTAAGAGAACGGTCAGGGAAAGAAACTCAATACAGGAAAGTATAGGGAATTGGCGAAGTAATTTTTCCAAAACCCAAACGGTCAATACATTATGGAAACTTATCCCAGGGTTTATAGTGTGGATTGTATGGAAAGAACGAAATAGAAAAGTGTTTCAAAATGAAACTAAAAACATAGAAGTTATTAAAGCCACAATTCTACAAAAAATGAGAGAAACAGTTCTCACCAGAGGGAAAGTAGAACATAATAAGGATTTATCAGTCTTTGACTTACAAATTCTGAAGGCATTTGGCATTGAGATAGGATCCATCACTGTCTCTTCAGAACCATGACAACAACAAGGACCCTCCGTGAATGCCTAGTCTCCACCACCGACAGGCTTTTACAAACTTAACTTTGACAGGGCTTCTCGTAGAAATCCTGGGCTGGCAGGTATAGGAGGTGTTCTTTAGGATTACAAAGGGGAAATACAACATATTTTCAATCAATCATTGGGTGAAGGAACCAACAATGAAATGGAATTTGCAGCTTTAGGGCAAGGATTAAGAATTCTAATTTGCCTAGAAATAGGAGCTACAATGGTGGAAGGGGATTCTCTTCTGGCTATCAATGTAGCAAGGAGAATGCAGATGGGGGCAAAACCGAGTAAGGTAACGAAGCATTGGAGGCTGGCCAAGGTCACAGAGCTCATAACGGAGCACCTCTTATGCTTTGGCGGAATCATCCTGCAAGCAGTAAGAAGAAAGGCAAATGCAGTGGCAGATTGTCTGGCCAACTACGGGATCGATCACCACTTCACCTACCCGGACACTTGTTGGCATGATGTCACATGCATCGAACTTCAGACTAAGTGTTCACTTCTCTTGAGACAAGACATTAGTTAAAGGAAGAAGTGGTGCAGGGGTACGAAGGATTATGCCTTAATAGCGAATGAAGATAGCCAACCAAAGGAACATCGGGTGACAGACCCAAGAAGGACGTGAGGAAGAGTGGGAAATCATCCAAAAGGACAAAGTGCATCAAATGAGGTGGACAACCAACAAAAAATATGATCAGCAACATCAACAAATCACAAGGGAGGACACATGGCATTCAACCAATAGGCTCAAGCGTGGCAGAGTTAAGGCTCTGGATACGTATCATGAACAGGAATGGGGAATTCATAATAGCAGTTATTATGGCAGGATCAGTGCCTATCCGATGGAAAAGTGGGATATCTTATGCCAGACCTAGCCACCATCAACTATATCAAAAGCTTCCAGCCAGAAGATCAGATCACAACTCTCTCATGGCTCACGGCATAGCAATCGCAGTGCTTCTAGGATTTTCAGTGTTTCTTCGACCTGCAATAGCATTATGGTGCGTGAAGGAAGCTGGAATGTTTTGGCTAACTGGGACCTGAAGAAAGCTTGGGAGACTTATGAAACCCAAACTACCCAAAAAGAAAAGCGCAATATCGAAGAACTCGAAGCAGCAGTAACAGAGGAGGAAGAACATTTGGAAGAGCAAGATCTATAGAAGGAAGTGGAATGGCTTTATCATCCAGGCACTCCAACTACTAGGGAAACTCAATTTGTTCGAACCCAAGGAGAAATGTGGAGGATGAAAACCATGTTGGCCAAGGCACTCAGCATGCAGGCCAAAGACATTAAAAAAGCTCACCAGGCCATCTCTCTCGTTTCGACAGAGCGTTTGTCTAGGCTTGATGCCATGGAATTCAATCTCAGTTCCCTGACTCACCAAGTAGGAGTCCTCTCACAGAAACTGAGTGTCCTCATCAGTCTCCTTAGGTACTCCATGCATCAGGGATCCACGGCTGCGGTGGAGATCATGAAGGAGGCAACCGACACCAGTCAGGTGAAGTGCCCCACTCCTCAGAGGAATCAACAGCTTGAGAAAATGACTGCAGTGGCCGACCCGAGTGTTCTCAATAAAGATTATGTAATCTTAAAGCTGTAATGGCTTCTCTATTTCTGATATCTCTTCTAGTTTTGGTATGTTTTGTTCCTGACTTCTATTGATCCTGGTTTTTCGTAACTGTAGAGGTCCTCCTAGTCCTCCATATTTCCTTTTGGTTCTATTGTCCAGTCACCGAGGGTGATGAATTGTTTTTTTGTTTCAAACCCCTCTTCAAGCAGCCCTGCATGGTTAGCCTCAGGGTCGGTAGATGAAGTTTCAGATGCTCATAGACATTTTGAGCATGCGAGGAAGTTTTGGCTTTGTCTAGGTGTGTAGACCATTTTGTATCTTATGTGTTTTATGAATTAATATAAAACTGTTGATTTACAAAAGAAAAACATGTCTGCAACAATGTCATCTAGTGTATCATTGTCAATGTTCATATATTATTTCAAGTATTTAATATTATTATCATCCTCATATTGACCTGCATCATCTTCATCGTCATCGAAGCTTGACTGTAGACCATATATATTGTTACTAGATGTATTTGCATTGTCATTTTATGTACCATCCATATTGTTGTCTACTATAACATCATCTAACTTTGGATTGTTGCCTTCTTATGCTTGAACATAACCATCTTCAATATCATCATGGATGTTAATTTCTTCAATGTTCTCTAATTCCTCTCTCTCATTTTGTTGGCCATCATTGTTCTTCTTAGTATCCACTAATGCATCATCAAATACATGACTTAATATTGGATCATAATGTATGACAAATATCCATTTTGTTTCCAAAATATCTTCATAGAAAAATACTTGCACATGAATGAAATACACATATTAGACCTATGTTATAACAATTTTATTGTTTAATAAACACACACACACACACGCGCACACACATATCGCTTCTTATTTGAGTTAAAGAAACACTTGCTCACAATGAAATGGTTAAACATAAGGCTCCTTATACTCTGGTAGGAACCTTGAGAAATATATAGAAAACAAAGCAATATGGGTGTCATGTCTCTGTGTCATCTCAAATGATTCATAAAATCTACACTTAAAAATACAACATTTAAAAGAGCGGTAATCCAACTCAATAACTTCTTGGATTTTACTAATATATCGTAGATTCCCTTCAATAATACTCTTATCTTTTCATCTTGATCTACTATATTGCTTGAAATCAACCATGATGTTGACCACATGCCCACGTGCCCACATGCCCACATTGCAAGATATTTTCTTTCCTGTCAAATACCATATATTTCAGTGAAAAAATATAACGATGAATATTACAATAGTTAATGATCCAGAATGGATTTTGTAAGTCAAGTCAAAATCTCACCATATGTTGATGACCAAGATGGTCCTAGGTGGCAAAGTTGTTCTTGACTTGTGTAGAGTTTGGTTGTCTCAATTGATTGCAAAAACTAGTGCTATGACGAAGGGTTCGATGCACTGATTCCGGTGATGTCTCTGGATTTCTATTTGGCCTCCTGGTGATGGAGAAAGCATCCGTCAAAGTTGAAGTGTCTAAGAAGACCTTGTTGATTATGTGACTTATCACAATTCCATAAGGCGCAAAATTAATTCCTAGGTTCCTACAAAAGAATGATGGTAAGAAACAGATGTCGATTAATGTTGTCGCATATTTATATTTGGAAAGTTACCAAGGTCATATTATGTTCAATGATGTCAAAATATGACATTAAAGTGTATTCTATCCTAATGTTATGGTGGCCATAGTAATATGTTGAATTACTAATAGTGAAAGGTCGCATTAAAGTGGCACATTCAACTATGTTCCACAGTTATAAAAACTATATGTAATGTTGCGTTAATGCAACTCCATGTCATGGTCAACGAATATGGAGGAGCCCATATGGTGCAAGTGGAAATGAAGCCTTTGGAGGATGACACAGTGGCATGACAGTGCACGGGCTATGTGACAGTTCCAGCACGATAGAGTTAGTATGCCACATGATGTGGCTACATCAGCAAATAGTGTGGAATCCATAGAAGGCATAGAGGAAACCATCGGTGTACGAAGGTAGTCCAAACAAATGCAGAACATGTGGCATCCAACTGTGTGATAGAGATCCAAGCTCCCGGTCAACATGAAATAGTTAGAGGTTAAGTGCATGAATGGGATAGTCGATGGAATAAGTGTGCCACAAGGTGGGTTTATGTCAGCTAGATACAGTGCAACAGAGTTTTGGATCATGTGGCATGCCAGCATAGGAATGGCATGAGTTATGTGGCATCAGAAGCGACACGGTGGCATGGAAAAGCTACGCATTACTACTAGAATGCCACGCAGAAAAACTAATAATGCATAGGTGTCCTTGTCATTAGAACAAATCACAACTGCCAGAGTTTTGTGGCACAATGCCATGGCTCAATGGAGCCAAGGTGGCATGACAATATGCACAGAACTCCGAAATTGGCCAACATAGTAGCGTCTGTTCCAACTGCAAGCCATGAATAGAAGGTGTTTGTGGAGATCATGGAGCCTAGATGAACTTTAAGTTAGCGGTCCAGTCAAACAGTGTGGAGTCGATGCAATGAGGCTATGTGCAATAACCAATGTTCTTTCACCGGAACGGAGTTCAAAAATAGAGTTATATTAAAGGTTTCAATCTTTATGGATAGCTCTAGTGATATTTTGAGGTTTAATATAGTTTAATGAACTATATTTAAATATATATGAAATGCCCCATTGAGCCAATAAAGAATTTGTTAAAATAACATTCCAAATTTAGTTTGGGATTTTAGCGTAAAAGGAGGTGGAAGTCCATCCCTTAGGGGGAGGAAAAATCTTAAGAAAGTAGAGTTTCTTTGAAGTTAGGCTTTCAAAGTCTTAGAAAGGAGATGGAGAAGAGTGGAAGTTTGGATCCCATAAAGTCCTTTTCTATTGTAGAAGTGAAGCCTTACAAGAATGAGGCAAGAAAATCCAGGGCAGAGGTTGCACTTCAAGCGAAAGTTCAGCGAAAGAAGCTTCAGGGTTAGAGTTTCAACATTTTTCTTTAGAGGTTATTTTGAGCATTTCCTGGCCATCCTTGGGCCTAGTCAGGAATAGAGATAGGCACTAGAAAGCTATTGTAGAAGGCCTTCTTTCTACAAGTGTCCAATAGTGCTTGCGAGCATAGATCAGCTGGAAAATCCACATGTAAAGAAACTCTTGAAGCTCTTCTAATAGAATAGTCACACATTTTGAAGTAGATCCGAATATGTAGTCTAGGAGGGACGAACCCCATCATCAAATTATATATGAGTTTTTGTCTTATAATTTGTTGCTTATGAATCATTTAATTATGTTGTTTTAAAGCATAAAGATGAATTAATATTCTTCTTGCAATTCTCATTTATGATATTCATGGTTCAATGCTCCATTTAAAATACAATCACACATCATCTTAATCTTGTACTTTTATAGAGGATGATCTAATTTCTACGTTTCAGATTAGTTAATAATGTCAAAATTGTAAGGAAATAACATTTTGTAAAATTACAACTATAATTTTCTTCCACATCCTCTACCCATGTTGATTTCATCATCTTTTATGTTTGAATCTATACCTACATCTTCTATTTGTTTTTGAATTTTTTTAGTAACCCATTGTAGTGTGCAATCTTTGCCCCAATCCCCAAGAAAATCAGTGGGAGGCAGAGTATTCCCTGGGTTCAATCTCTTAAACTATCTCCTTGATTCTAACATTCCTGATTTGATCTAGATTTATGCAGGAATGAATTGAAATAGAGATTTAAATAGAAACACAAAGCTAAAATGAAAACATAACTTCAATCCATTGATAACATAATACTAAAAATTGTTTACATGCAAAATGGAAATAAATTATCTTGCGCAATGGTACCTTATCTTTGAGAAGAGATGTGGTGGCTACATGCATCTGAATTGTGTTACAATGAGGCACACAAGCCTTTTTATTATTGATAAACAAGGAAAAACTCCAAACGTCCAAAAACCTAACCTTAGGAAATGAAACATTAAAAGTTTGTACGCCATATTGAGGTTAGTTGGTACACCAACTTCCCAGGGTCGTAATTTTGGCATACGATATTTGTTTGATGCATATGATACCTCATTAAAAGGATCTATCTTTGGACTACAAATTTCGACTATTAACCCCTATTATAAGTTCTAGGTTTTCCCATTTTTTTTAAAAATGTCGTTTAGGGCCTCAAAAGGGCTCCAAAAGTTCAAGACCAAAAAAACTACCAGAAATAGTAAATTATGATAAAAATGAGGAAATTGAAAGAAACGGTGTTGAGGGTTTAAGTGGAATAGGTTGGTGGCCACTAATATCCACTTGCATCAGTCCTCCCTCCTTAGGAAGCAATGGTTCCCATTTTGTTGAGTGTCTCCATGAGATGGGGAAGTTTCTGGTGAACTTGATCCATGGTAAGCCACTTTCTCTAGTGCAAGAATCAACCAACTCTAACAACTCGAATAGCTAGATCCCTTGCTAGAAAGTGTTCTTAATATGTGTCTTCATGACTTGATCAGCTATGGCATGTTTAGTGCAGTATGGGTTGAGATTTGTTGGTGTCAATTGCTCAACAATGTTTGATGCATCCACAATGGTGGAAAGTATGGCAAAAGGTGGCCCATGTTGAATATGGGGTATAAGCCAAGGAATGGGGATATATTGAGCTCAAAACCCTTGTCTCCCACAACAATGGTGATGGTGTAAAGCCCATATTAGAGTGGTCGAAGCTTATGATGGGCTCCAGCAAGGCGCTCTTTTTGTAGATGTAACCAAACTTGTAGAAATTTTGAATAATTTAACACATATTCAACAGAGATTATCCTGATCATGTACTATTGCGGAAAACATACACAATACATAAGCTCCTCTACGTTGATCATCAATATAGCAGCATCAATAACAATAAAACATCAAGAGCATTCACACATTAACACAGTATGTATCCCAGGGAAAGCATCTCGCTAAAAACCCCAACTATCTGTATATTAATGATTGAGTCATGTAACATTACACAGCATAATACTCTCACAAGTATCTCCACCTCTGTTACACACAATACAGCTCAGATCTGATCAAGCACTGGCTCTAATCTCCTCCGTTGCTTGCCTGCCTCCACTGCGCAATACCTGCTCAAGAACTGATGATAATTCCAAGGCAACCACGTATTTACTTGGCAAAATCACGTGAACACAAGCTACAATGTGGGCAAATACGTGGGCAAACTCATTGGCATACTCAATCCCTTGATTGTGCAAGATCTGATGCACAACTATAGTCACAACTGATAGCAATCTGATTCTCTAACACCTGTCCCTGCTGAACTGAACATGCACTGACATGCAACTGAGTTAACTGATGTATTTATTAGTTGTATTATGAGTTAATAACTTGTGAATTAATTAATAACTAATTCACCCAACTCATCTCTAGTCTATTTGCCAGTTAGACTAAATACAACCAGTTTAACAAAGCTAACTGAACACAACTCCATCAACTGCACCTCCAGTCCACTAAACTCAACTCACTTGAGTTCTAACTGAAGTCCTGCATGCAAATATTAGTCATCCCATAGGTAACCACGTATTTCCTTCTGGGATCTGCATGTACTACATCCGTAGCTCATCCTGAAGTGCTCCAAGAGAATAAGACAAAGTTTATAGTCTAAATATTATTATGAGCTAATAATATTTGACTGTTCTATATTTAGACTGAGCAGTCACTTCACTGTGGTCTAAAAATAGAAGTCCATCTATTTTTCCAGCTTGATCAATCATCCATAAACAACAACCTGCAATCCATAGACATGATCCATATGTCTAAAAATAGACATAGTCTAAAAATAGACTTGCGCCAAAAATAGCCTGCGGGCCCACTTAGTGAAGGCGACTCTTTTCACTAATCTCCATCATCTTGTTGCAATCTCAACATCTTTTCCTTTTGGGTTCTTCCTCGACCAACTCACATTTCACCTGGTGGTGCTTTTTACTACCCAATTACTCTTAGTCTCAAGCTTACATCTTACTTGCTCATAAAAATGATCTATATTCTTAATCACATCCTTCAGAGTATAGGTTTCTAACAATTCAATCTTATCTCAGAATACCACAGGAAACCCACTGATGAACCTCTAAATTTTGACCTTATCTTCCTTGAGATATGGGACGTATCTCAATAGCCTGACAAACTTGGTGACATATTCATCACTAGCTATCTGTCCCATTTCGAGTTCATAAATTTCTTTTCCTTATTATCATAGTAGAGTTCAGACAGGTATTGTTCCTTGAAAAATTTTTCAAACTCTTCGCATGTTAGCACCTTCTCAATGATGGCTCTAGTATTCTTCAGGTCCTCCCACCAGATATGGACCTTTCTTTTTTAACTATAAGAGGAAACCTTGGATTTCATATTCTCAGAGTAGTCAAATATTCTAAATAACTTCTTCATCCCTAATATCAATTCTTATGTGTCCTTTTCCTTCTTCACATCCCCATCGAATGTGGGTGGCTTTGCCTTTTTAAGTTATTTAGGCATAGGTTCCCTCTCCTCCCCCCCTGAGAAATGGTGGTGGAAAGAGTGGTGACGTCTTTAGATGGTAGATCTAGAAGGGTTAGTGGAGTGAGGCACCTGTGTTCTAGCCCTTCTCTTTGGCATACTTAAAGGTTTTCCCCTTGGCACAATGTCCTCATTGCCTTGCTTGTGCCTCTTTTTGGATCTGCTCCCTCTACTCCAATTGTATTTTATCTGACGCTCAAGGGATTATCCTGTCTCTGCAACTGGTCCTCATTTCAAAATGCCTTTGCCTTTTTCAGTTTGAGAGACTCTGTAGGATGACCACATTAATCTCAACTTGCCTCTCTTGGACTCTTACCAGCCTCTCATTATCATCCTTAAAGCTTGTCACCTCATCTCAAAGGCTTCTTAGAGTGTCCATCCAGTCCAGGGATTGATTTCCTCCCACTTTCCCAACTGATCTCTCTTGACCATTGGTTTCGAATCCACCACTTTTAGGTTGGGATTGATCAGAATGATATTAAACCATTCTATTTCTCATCATTGTATCTTTTCTATATTATGTTGGTTGTGACATGTTGTCATTCACACACATTGTTAGACATTTTAAAACAACATTTTAAACATAAATCAGGATCATGAGTCTGCATTCTCGGAGTATCATAACATTCCTGTGATAACAAAACAACCTTGTTAATGTACAATCCATTTATAAATCATATGTGACAGTCATTCAATCATGTAATTGGCACATAACTAATGACAAAACGTCTCCATAATCACAATTCCTGCTCCCATAGGGCTATTGACCATCAACTAACTTAACCTAGCATAACTTTAATAAGCAATAAATAAGCACAAACCAAAATGACTCGCTATTATGTAATAAAACTTCCTCACTTGCTCGTGACAAAGCCCATCTAGTCCAAGTATTGAACTTAGATGATTTGATACCACTCTATGATGTACCTGACCACTTCATTTTACCTTAGAGGAATGGGGTAAAATATTTTTATGCGTACCTCTGTTCCCTTGATTATATATTACAATTCTTTTCCTTTTATATATATATATATATATAATATATATATATATATATATATATATATATATATGTTGTGAGCGGCTTCGAGACCTCTCGGTAGCCCAAGTCCCAACGCTCAACTTCCCACTCTACAACCTCCTTCATCTGAGATGCAACAAGATCTTCCTACTCTTTCCCACCATGAATCAGTCGAAGGCTTCCAAATCTATATTGAGAGATGCCTAATATGGATAACTTGATATCCCTCCTAGCTACAAGCGCTACCGCTTTTTAGACTTCTCCGAACTAGCCTTGCTGGCTATACCTTTTCCTCAGGAATCTGGTAGACCTCTGGATGTGTTTTATGGGTTCACTATGATACTCTTGGTTGAGTAAGCTGGTTTACAACATTATCCATATTGAGCTTGGGTGATTGGTTCTCCAGTGAGTTCTTAGCCATGCTTCTTCCCATCCCATGGGGAGTGAAGACCACCATGGCAGGGACAAACACTCCTACATGGATTACCTACCATGAACTTGGCATAGAATCCAAGGAGGTTCGAACCTTTCCTGCCACACGCTGATAATGAAAGACCTTGTGTCGGGCCTACACACAAATCCATTCCGAAACAAAGAGCCATTAGGTGCCTCATCTGTCGCTTTACGACACCCACAACAGATATACAACCTGTTGAATATGAAAGGGTGAAGGATATTCAGGTAAAGTTGGTGGCTCAGCTAATACCAAGGAAAAAATCCCTTAGGTGTGAAGGCCATGCTCATCGAGCAACACAATAACTTGTAACATGACCACAAATGACTCACAAGCTAATACAAACCCTATTATGTAGAAGGTCTCTTATGTAATCTTATATTAATAAAAGGATTTTAGAACCCCTTATTCTTCAAGTGTTAATCAAAGTTTTCATGGCTCGATGCTATGTTATGACTTGGTCTTAGTTAACATGCTATTATTATGATTTATATGCCAAATATTTCATGTCTTCCGTTCATAGTCGTTAGAAATATTTAAATATTGGCTTTCTCACACATTCATGCATATATTTAGTTCATACAATACATGGATACAAATTGCTTACACATCCCATAAGGAATGTAACACATATGTAAGTTTCATCAACACATTGCAGTCCCTAAGTTCAAACCATTATCCATAACATAGTAACATCATTCAACATACATTAAACAAAATAGACAATTACTTATCTTGGAATATGCAACCACAATTACTTGCAGCCATCACCCCCAAGTCATATCCTAGAGTCTTGGGGGAATGCTTGCTTCAAGTACTAACACACCAATCTACTACTAATTTCGTGACTCCAAAGGACTTCCTTCCTCAATCCCTCCAACTTGAAGCTTCTTAATTGGTCGAAACTAGGAGTCCAAAGGTGCCCAACCTCACCTCGATATTCTCACACAGTGATTCAACCCCTTCTAGGGAGTCCAAAATCCATTGTGCCATATGGGCATTAACCATTGGTCTTCATTATGGTCTTCCTCAACTTCTACTTTAGGATGGCCTCTACCCAAGTTGTTATAGGGCTCTAAAGTTTTCTGTCTCAACCCACAACCTTTAGGGGTCAAGAGCCAATCCAATTCTCTTCTTTTCTCTTCGGCGCTGCCTGTGGAGGGCGCATTTTGCACTCTTGCCCTTTCCCCCCTTTGCTATGTCTTTTATTCTCATTTTTGTTTTTTTGTGCTCAACATTTTTCTTGGTTTATTCGTCGACCACACTTTACTGTTGTGTCCTTCTTGGCTTGTAACGCATCACCCCTTCATAAATTCCTATGCTTTACTTCTTGTGATTTCTTCCTAAATGGCATGGGCTTGCATACCTCTTTTTTGCACTCATTTAATTTCAAGATCTCTTTACTTCAATTCCTGCACCAGCCAATATTTAATGGATTTCCTACATTTTAGGTTTCTCCCTTGCATAAGAAACTGTTACGTCCCAAACAAGCCACTCGATTCCCAACTATGGAATCCATGGCCCCTGACTCAATCCCTATTTTGATTTCAATTCATCGTTCAATATTTACATTGCATTTACGATGCCATTTGCATGAGAAATTCGGGTGGGGCCGTCACAACTAGTGTGGGCCAGGCTAGGTGTCATCCCTGAGTGATTTTGATTATTTATATGCCCCTAGGCTGTGTCTACTCAAGCCACTGGACGTTCCAGTCATCTTAGGACTCATGTTACCTAGCAAATATAAATAATTTAACGCGAGCCATAAATAATATCTCGTTGTACATATTAAATAACATATTTTTATATCAAATTTATATAGAGAAAAATAAAGTAATTTCAATTAAGTTTTCCTTATATTTTCACTCTTCATTACCAATACTGTAACTTATTTGAATCTTAATATGGAGTTGATATATAATATTTAATATTAATTTCAAAGAGAAAAGTTTAATGTAAGTTATAAATAAAATATTTCAATATGTCTTGAGTAAATATTTAAACATCATATACAATATAGAGAAGGAGAGAGAATTTTTTTGTTATACTTGTCTTAGGCTTAGGCATGATATTACACATTATATTTTTCCTTTGACTGAGTATTACTTTTTCTTTAATCAAAAAATTTACAGTTTCTTCATAGTTAATATTATAGATTGAATTTTTTAATTTTTTATTAATATTTAAATTTTTTTATCTGTAATATCATTAGTTCAAATCTTATTCTATAATCATTATATTAGATACACCTGACACAACATGTACATCCATCTCAAAATACAATATTTTTCTCAAACATCCTCACCCATAAATTATGCCATAAACACAACATGTACATCCATCGCAAGATACAATACTTTTCTCAAACACCCTCACCCATAAATTATGCCATAAACTCTGCAAGGTCAACACTATTTAGAGGGAAGGTCTCCATCTGCTTTGATTCGATTCACTTTGCTTTAACATGTGCATTATGTCGGCCAAGCATTTTCTCATGCATACATGTTAATGTAATCTACTGTCATCCTTTCATAACTAATGCCCTAGATTGGTACTCATGGAGTAGTTATGTTTTCACGAAGAGATGACTGGAAGTGGTGGTTGACACGGAAAGTGACTGAAAATATTTCAGGACAAAGTGAGCGTAAGGCGCCACATGCAGGTAGCTAGATCGTGATCACCCACTAGTAGGATGCTTATATATTAATTAATTGAAGGGAATTTTGACGTTGCAAAACCTTGATTAATACCTTCACTACAATGTTCAAAGATAAATCTTAAATACATTATATTTTAGGTAAATCGTATCGAATTTTCACATGGAAAAAGTTGGAGTACATTTAAATATAACGTCATTTGCATACAAAAGAATCCTTATGACAAACTTGCCAAAATAGATACCATCACCCCCTTGTGAATTTAACCACTCCTCAAGCTTGTCAATATATAAACCAAAAAGGGTAGCAGACAGTGAGTAACCTTGCTTGACCCCGATATCACTTCTAAAACTTTCAGAAATTCCTGCTGAAGTTTTGATTTTGACTTTCACTTCTTCATACAACCTATACACAACTGCTCTTCAATGTTTAGGAACCCCAAGTTCCTCCATTCTGTGCCAAAGCTTATCCTTAGGAACTAAGTCAAACGATTTTTTGAAGTCAACAAAGCAACAAAAGACTTCTTCCTTTTCTCCCAAAATTTTTCAATGATGTGCCTTGAAGTTATACAATTATCAACTTTGGAATGTTTAGATATAAAACCTACTTTCCCTTTAGGATGATTATTTCTTTCTTCTGCCCACTTGCTAATTTTGTGTTGGGTCCCTATAATACTAGTGATTACCCCATTACTATGGTAGTTATACCCCTTATTTATATTGTTGTGCCCCTATTGTCCCCATATTGTTATTACTGTGCCCATAGAATCCCTTATTGTTATTTCTGTGGCTTTATATTATTATTGTTAGGTCGGCTGGGTTATATTGTGACTCCTTAGACTCCTATATATAGAAAGGAGGTTTTGTCATTTGTATCATCCAAGATTGTTCATTTATGTAATGTAAAGGAGGTTGCCCCCTCGAAGAGGCTGAATTCTAAGGCGTTGATCTATCTTTT
>APFE030146225.1:0-53722 GCA_000404065.3 Pinus taeda
TTGATAAAATCGCCTTCCATTTTTCCCATATACCATGGAGATTCGCCCATTTATTATACTTATAAATTTAGGGGGAGTTCTTAAAATTTTCCCTGGTTCTTGGCCAACTTTATTGCAGAGGTATTTTCAATCATGAGTGGAGTTGATTGTACTTGTTTTACGTGCGAATCTTCAAGAATTTTTCTAAGCCACACAATTTCCTTTGTTTCTTCAGGTGCTGCTACGTATTCTGCTTCTGTTATGGAATCTTTTGGAACTAATAATTTGTGTGATCTCTAGGAGATAGCTCCTAATCCAAGACTCATAGCGTATCTTGAAGTAGATACCCTAGTTTTTTTGTCTCCATTGAATTCTAAATCAGAGTATCCAATCAAGCTGTAATATTCCACCTGTGTATACTTGATTCCAAAGTATTGAGTTCCCTTCAAGTACCTTAGAACTCTTTTTGCAGTTGACCAATGTCCCTCACAAGGCTTTTGCATAAACCTAGAGAGAATTCCAACAACAAACGAAATGTCTGGTCTTGGTAGTATTTAGGTAGTTGAGACTTCCTACAAGCTGTCTATACCTTGTTGCATCCTCAAATTCTTTTCCTTCAATAGAAGTGAGCTTTAAGTTTTGTTCCATTGGAGTAGTAAGAGGATTGCATTCTGTCATGCCAAACATATTCAACAGATCTCCAATGTATTTCTTTTGAGAAACAAATATGGGCTTCGGATGTTGGGTTACCTGAATGCCATGATAGTAATGAACATATCCCAAATCTGTCATTTCAAAACTTTCCCCAATTCCTTCTTTATGGATGCAATGTAGCTTTCATTGTTGCCTATCATCAAAATATCATCTACATATACCACAAGATATACAACTTTTTTGCCAACTTTCTTGACAAATAAAGTTGCATCATCAAGATCATAATGTTTGAAATTGAGTTTCAGAAGATGCTTAGTTAGTTTTTCATACGAGGCTCACGGTGCTTGTTTGAGGCCATACAAGGACTTCATAAGTTTACATACTTTATGTTCATGTCATTTCACAACAAATCCTTTAGGCTGAGACATAAAAACATTCTCCTTTAGATCTCCATTTAAGAAAGCAGTTTTTACATCCGTTTGATGGACTTTCCAACCATTCTGAGCTGCTATGGCAAAGATTGTCTGGATGGTAGCCCATTTTGCTACGGGGGCAAAACATTTTGCCACAAGTCTAGCTTTGTGCTTGTGAAGTGAGCCATCAACTTTATACCTATTCTTGTAGACCCACTTGCAGCCAATTGATTTGGTTCTTAATGGTGGATCAACCAGCTTCCAAGTTTCGTTCTTTATGAGGGAATCATACTCCTTTTGCATCAATTCTTTCCATTCATCATGAGAAGCATCTTATTTGAATAAAGTTGGTTCAAAATCTATAGACAAGTTCAATTCACAATCATAAGAAACATCCATATCAACAAGTGAATTAGAGTCATCCACATCACCTTCATTTTTCCGATTTGAATTTCTAGTTCCTATGTTTCCAACCTCATCAAGATGAACATTTTCAAGTGCCTTTTTCAGCCACTTTGGGGGACCTTTCTTAGATTGTCCAGGCTGCCCCATTGATTGAGTTGAGACTGAGTCAAGATTGAGTCTCCCAATACTATCAGTCACATCACTTAAATCATCATCTATTGTTGGAATTTCATGTGGGGGAAAGTGTTCCACAGAAGAAGATTCCACATGTTGATCTAGTATAGGACTCCCCCCTCAAGATGTGGAATCTGATTATCAAATTCTTGAAATGATTTTTCTTTTGCGAATCTATCCAAGCAATCAAGTTTCCACTCAACAACATTGTCAGTTTTGGATGATTCAAGAAAAATTACATCTCTAGATACAACAAACTTTTTATTTACTTCATCACGAAGATGGTATGCTTTGGAGGTGTTTGAATACCCTAGTAAGATACAAATATGACTTCTAGCACCAATATTTTTTCTATGTACCTTTGGTAGCAAAGCATAATAGGTGGAACCAAAGACCCTGAGATGCTTTACCGAAGGAACATGTACATACCACATTTCATATGGAGTCTTGTTTCTAATAGCATTAGATGGACATCTACTCTTTATATATGTAGCACATAGAACAACATCAGCCAAAAACATTATCTTTAAATTTTTGAAGAAGAGCATGGATCATACCATAGTTAAGATTATCCTATTCATTCTTTCAGCTACACTATTCTATTGGGGATTATAAGGAACGGGTGTTTGATGTTTGATCCCATATTAGCGAAGATAGTTTTCAAATTCATTTGATGTGTATTCTTTTCCATTGTTAGTGTGGATAGACCCAATATTAGATTGTGCATCACTTTCAATCCATTTATGAAAACTATTGAATGTTTGAAAAGCATCAGATTTGTTCTTCAATAAATAAACCCAACACATTCTAGTGTAGTCATCAATAAATGTCATCATATATTTATTTCTATTTGCAGAGGGAACAAGCATTGGACCACCATAAATATGAATGAATGAGTTCACGTTTTCTATGTGCTCTTGAATGTGAATCATGAAAAGATTGTTTGCTATGCTTTCCTAGAATACAAGCATCACATTGCTTAAAATTCATAGAAATTGTAGGAAAACTAGCAACACCATTTTTCTTCAACAAGCAGAGGCTGTCATAGTTCAAATCTCCAAATCTAGCATGCCATAATACCTTCTTCATGATGAGAATTGTATGAGAAATGTTGTGCATGAGTAGAGGTTCCTTGCAGCTTCAGAAGCCTTTCTTCTTCTATTCCCCTCATGACAAGTGAGTGGTCAGATGCTTTTCTTACCTAAGCTGGCCGTCAAACATATGAATGGGGTGACCTTGCTGGAAAATGTGGATGAAGGACATAGAACATGATGCAGAAGAAAGTCTAAAAGACTAGGCAATTTAAGCTCGATTGTGCCAAGCCTTGATGGCTTGATTTTTGATTGGTCTGCAAAGTATACTGCTCCATCAACATTTTTAGTAAATTCTTCAAAAAAATATTTTCTATGAAGCATGTGGTAGGTTGCTCCTGAATCAAGCAACCAATCATTTTGCCAAGAAGCAACTAAAGCATTAAATAAATATTCATTTACTCCAATGTTACATTGTGCCACAACATAGTGAGTAGATTCAGATGCTTTACCTTTGTCTGTATCATTAGTTTTACCTTTTTGTTGATTTCTTTGCTACTTAATTTTGTAGCATAGTAGTTTGCATGTAGAGGCATCATGTGATCCATTTCTTTTGTAGTGTATGCAGTGAAAATCTTCCTTTTTTCCTTGAGAGTGTTTGCCCCCCTACCTTTGAAATATCTTCCTCTTCCTCTTCCACCACCTCTTCCTCTTAAAGAATCTTGACTAGGATGATTTTCTTTATGAGCAAGACACACAACCTCTCCAAAAGATTCAGGGGTTGTTTTCTTTCCAAAATCTTTCTCTCTTTCAGCAAACTTTTTCACAAGAGAGTCAAAGGTGATATCTTTGAGATTTCCATTTGCTTGCAGTGACTCAAGGTAATCGCAGTAAGTAGGATAAAATGCCTTGATAAAAGTGATACGAGGAATATCCAATTCAACCTTAGTGGATTTCATATCATGCATTATAGACTTTACTTCAGGTGCAAGAGCAATAGGATCATTATTTTGCAGTTCAAGAGTTAAGAGTTTAATCATGAGTTGAATAAATTCAAGTGCAGAATGTGAGTCATAGAGCTCTTTTAGCTTTTCTAAGGCTTCAAAGGCAGTTGAGAATGACGAGATATGGTGACTCCCCTCTTCAATTACAGATGTTGTGATTAATGCATAAGCTTTGTTGTTCTTGTTTTCCCAAATGACGAGCTCTTTCTCTGAGGTAAGCTGCGCTAGTTCATTGTCTCTGTCTTCGACACACACTCCTTTCAACATCTCATTGAAAATGAGCATGTGTTTTATCATATAGGACCAATCAGGATAGTTATGTTTGCTAGTGAGAACTTTTCCCACGATGGATATGATTGAATGCATACTGTAACAAAAAACTTCTACTAATAGAAAAATACGTCTACCAATATACAGTAAAATTGTACTTCTGGTGGTAATTAAAAATTATAATTTAAAGAAATATAGTTTTGATATGACTTGTCAGAAGGTTCAACTGTCAATACATGATTATACGTGAGACTAATCCTCAACATATCTTCAACAAATATATTCAAATGTATCTTAGAACAAATATAACTACTACATAAGGTATGTCCGTGTTACAAGAATTGTTTATAAATCATACTACCTTGCAAATTCACAGAAACGTATATATATTGACATTCCATGATAATCCTCCTCTTGCTGTAGCAATCCACATACTCACAGATTCCAAAAACCATAAGGGCCTTACACTTCCATGGAAATTACTATATAGAAACAAGCCCCACAACCATTGAAATCTAAAAAGTCTTAGCTTCATTAAAATTTTCAAAACACTGAAAAACTTAATGCGCATCACTTCACTATAGGAAGACTCGTATCCTCCATCTCCACCATTACAAAGCTTTACCAACGCAGCAAGGTTCACCATTAACAATGCAACAAAGATTCACCATTACAAAGCTTTACCAACAGACCAACGTTCACGTTGGGTTCACCATTACAAAGCTTTACAAACGGACACAATTACAAAGCTTTACCAAAGGATCAGCATTCACATCAAGTTCACCATTACAAAAAAGTTCAACGGACCAGCGTATGGTTCAAACAAATTTTGACAGTAGCATACAGCGTACAACAAAGAATTGTATGCATTCAAAAGATAGAAGACAGAGTAGGAATAACTCTGACTGAGAGCAGGAGTTCATTAGGATAGTTCAGCGCATGTCAGGCCAACGTATAACACACAACAATGACTGTAGAGGGGACAAAGAGCAGCAGGTAGTAGGAGTTACAACTATTTTGGGAGTTGGCTCTGATATCATGTCAGACCAGGCAGTAACCCCTCTTGCAAAATTGATTCATGTGTATTATTCCATTAGGTAGGTCTTCATTATATACATGAGGGAGAGACTGTTCCTCAGAAGAAGATTCCACATGTTGATCTAGTATAGGAATCAGTATCAGAGGGGACATAGAGCAGTAGGCAGTGGAAGTTACAACTATTTTGGAACCTGGCTTTGATACCATGTCAGACACGGTAGTAACTCTTCTTACAAAATTGATTCATGTGTATTATTCCATCAGGTAGGTCTTCATTATATACATGAGGGAGAGACTGTTCACTTCATCTCCCGATGACTGTTCATATTACTTATTTATCTATTTACAATATACTCACCCAATCCTAAGGATTAGGTGTCAACAACTAGGATTCCCCCCAAAGGGGAAATCCTTGATTCGTGGACTCCATTTTCTCAACCTAAGACCAACAAGGGAACAACGATGTTATTCCAAATAAAATAAATTTTATGATGCTTTGACACAACTTGATTTTTCAATTTTTAAGAATTGAGAAAAAGCTAAAGATGACTCTAGTTGTCATCAATTTTTAATGAGCTTGAAGTGACAAGTGCTCAGATGGACCTTTTCTTTTAAGGAGTCTGAAAAGGAAAGAAAGTGACTACTTTGGAAGTCTAGATAGAGGGATTACCAACTCAATTGAAAAACTACAATATACACCTCGGTGGGAAATTATAGAGAAATTACTAAGGACTTTACGTATGGAAGTCAATCTTCCCGAATGTTGTGTTCAGTGCATTACAATTGATAGGGCGGTAGGTACAGCTTCCTAGGGATAAAGGATATCAACCTATTATGGTCCCCTAATATATACTCGATGGTATGTGAGAGCACAAGTCCATACTGGCACTTATTGTATCAAAGAGGAGGAATCACCCAACGTACAATGAAAGTGATAGTTACCAGGATTTATGATGCTATAATATCTCTGTAGCCTAGACTTCTAGATGTTGTGTGTTAGGTTCAAAAGCGTTTTTATGTTGATTGAGGTTTATTTTACAGTTGGTATTTCTTAAGAATTTTTCCTTTCAAGGTTCACCACATGATGTAGATATACAATTCCTAAATATGCAATCTAAGATGATAAATAGTCATTTATTTTCTTTAAGAAATGAAAATCCTAGCTACTAAGGAAAGAAGAGTACAATTCTTTCAACATAGAGCAGAGAGCACACACTAAATGCACTTTTCCTAAATCAATTTCCGTATGCAGTCTAAATGCAAGTGCACATGCATGTATTTTCTTTTCAGTTTCCTTAATGTGATAATGAAAAAAAAGAAAACTAAGTATAGATCTGAACTACTTTTCTTCAAAGTGACACCTTAGCAATTTCTTTTCAAAAATGAAAGGAAGACTAAGATGACAATTTCAATTTCGAATGTAAAACTAATTTCGACACTTCAAAGAAATGATAATTCAAATCAAATACAATGGAAAAATTACAATCGACTATCTAAAAGAGGAAGACTTTACAACACTCTTTTTCTTGACTGAAAACGACAATTGAGACACTTTCGAATTAAAAGACGATAGCTCGATTAAGCTACTATTTGCAAAGGAGGACCGTAAAGGATGAAAAATAGATTAAAAAAATTCACAATTGCTTATCAATGGAGGCTAAATAATGTAAAGGAAGAAGGTTTCAATAGTGATATACTGATCATAGACAACAAAACTACTTAATAGTGCTAAAGAAAATGAAGAAAAAACCAAAATTTGGAGGCAGAAAGAGTCTCACTCAATCATCTCACATGTCCTTAAGGGAAATAGGGATGCATCTCACCTACAACACATGGGAGGTGCAATGCATCCAGACTTCCATTGAGAGACAGTGCGATGGTCCAGGGACGATACTGAGCTTGGTTTTCATCGACAGTTTGTAGCTAAGTTTAGGGATTTAGGCTAAGCTTATGATAGGTAGCAAACACAAAGTATAGGGGCTGATCTAATGAGGTTATTGAGCTACCACGAGGGCACTTAGGATGTTTGCAAGTCAGATGTTTAGTTCATAAACCAACCTGGAGATTGACTGAAGTAGCGTTGATCTACTTTGCGGTTTCATAGAAAAAGCAGTTCGAAGGCTACCTGGCTTAACTGCAGGCTCCATCTGTAGTTTACAAAGCAAGCAATAGTAACAAAAAAACAAGCTTTCATCCCCCAGTGGATTCACCATTTTGTTTCTGGGAAAACTAGTGTATATTCAGAGCTTCTTGTCCCGCTAAGATGGGTAGCTATCTTAGAAACAAACAATTCAAAGTAACTTGTGTTTTCCTTTATGAGAGATAGATGAGAGAGAAGTAGAGAGCACCAACCTTAGTCTTTTGCTTAGCTCCTTGTCTGTTTCTTACCTCCCTTGATAGAGCTTTCACCACTCCTTTCTCACTTGTCTTGCTTCAAAGAACACCTGTAGAGTCAAAGTAGCAAAATACCATCAAAGCATAGAGATCTATAACCATAAGGAATATAGGATCAGGTGCACATTAACCATACAAATGCATGCACAAATACAAGATTCAAAAATATACAAGTATATGGAGGAAAAATCAAATAACTTTATTGATAGAAGTAGTAGAAGAGAGGATTACAACCCAGCTGTCTCATCCATTTACATCCTTCCATCACTAAAGCCCTCTTCACCTCATGAAAAGCTATATCACCCAAAAATACAATGCTTCACAGAGAAACCAACAACACTTCCTTACAAAATACAAAATTTCAGCCTCTGGATCTCTGGGATGAGGGATCCATATATATATATATATATATATATATATATATAATATATAATAATATATAATATATATATATATATATATATATATATTGCAAGGGGGTGAGTCAGCTTCTGGGATTTTGATTAGTGTCATTTCACTGATAGTTCTTGGTTCCACTTCGTGATTCCATGATCTCTTACTCATCCCTATGCGAATTCAGAGAGGCAAGTGTCATATAAGGAGTTTCTAGCAGATTCAAAGTCTATAGATATAAAAGATAAAAAAAATAAATTCCAATGCCTTTGTTCGATTATTAATTGAATATGATGTCGGCAGGTTATAGGAAATGAGATTAAAAAAGGATGGGGAGACAATCTAGAGCATGTATTGGATATGATTAATTTGTTGTTGGAGATCCTTAAGGCACTTGTGCCATCAAATTTTGAAATGTTTTTAGTAGGGATTCCTATTATTTGTAATGTTGTGATTCTTTCACCTGATGGCTATTTTGTGAAAAATATGTTTTAGGCATTCTAGACAAGGCACATGTGTATAAGTAAAAGAATATTTTATAATTGCAATGTTCATTCCGTATATCCCATCTTTATTGTTTGATTGTATTTTCAACATTTCCTTTGATTTTGTTTTTTTTAACCATGAAATTGAAAATACTTGGTATCATGTCCATTTAAACATCTGAATCTTGAATATGAGATTAGTATTACATGATATTAATTGAAATCCTTTTAGCTATTTTGTGTTAAGAAAATTTCATTACTATTAGAAAAGTCTATTTTCATGTTGTTATTTGAGCACATGTTGTCTATATACATGACCAAGTTCATGTGTTAGAGAATGAAATATGTTGTGAATAAAACAACCAGAATTAGACATCACACCTCAGATTATTTGTTTTCACAAGTTCCCTACAGTCTGAGTTTTTTAGCATGTAACCTAGTTGGCTTGATTTCACCTAAGATTTCTCTAAAGGTTGAATACTAAGTTACTAAGTTGTTCTTTTCTATTGTGACATTTGAATTTCATTGTTTATATAGGTAATTTAACCACATAGTGTCCACTATCCGACCCAACTGAAGAAAAATTATTCAATTTTTTGGCTTTTATGGACAAAAATGGCATTGACATTACTGATGTTAAGGTATATGTTGTATAAACATTTTATAGTCTACTTTAGTTTATATTCCAATATTTATTGTATTTCATGTCTTATACTCTACATTGTATCTTCATTTGTTTTTAGGAGAGGAACTTAATATTGATGGTAAAAAGCAATAATTGAAGTAGGAGAACAATAACACTAGAGCGATAAATGAAAAATGGGAAAGAAGAGAACTACTCTAGTGATATACTTAGAGTCAATATCTCGCATAAAACACATAGATAGAGATTGATAGTCAAGTCTTCAAAGTTGGGGAGTTCACTTGCAATGTCTTCGAAACACAGTGATAATGTTTTGAAGTGATGAAACAATACTTCATGTTTAAATTGTAGTCTAAACAATATTAAGTTGGAAAATCATATTGTAATACTTGACATTTTATATAATATAATTTATGGTTGAAATTATTTATAGTTGCACATGATATTATTTAGTATTGTAATTAACATATGTAACTTTGTGTTTTCATACTAGATAAATATGCACATTGTATGACATTTTTTTTATTTAATCGCAAAATCATACTAATTAGTTTCTGTTGATTAATAATGAACATATAAAATCAATATAAAACTACTAAATTAGTAGTTCATATTGATTAATGATGAACACAAACAAAATGAATACACGACTAAATTAGTCCTTTATAACGATTATTAATGAAAGTAAATAAAATGAATATAAACTATTAAATTAGTCATTTATATAATCAATATGAAACTACCAAAAAAGATATAAATGACTACTACAAATGATAAATTTTTTATTACAAATGATGACTAAGTTTTGCATATACGACTATTAGTGGTTAATTTATAGTATCTTATAACATGATCAAAATTTAGTCATATTAATTTTGTCGTTAAATGGTTTCAAATGGTGACTAAAATTTGCATATATATGATTATTAGTAGCTAATTTATAGTATCTTATAACATGACAACTATTTTGGTCATATTTCTTTGGTCATTAATTGTTTTTCTTAGGCAATCATATAGTAATATATATATTTTTTATATATTTGGTCATTAATTGTGGCAATTAATGACTAAATCAATGACTAAATTAATGACTAAATATATGACTAAATATACTAGTAGACAACAAAATTGAGCAACTAATAAATGACTAAGCTAAAAACAACTAAAAGTTGGTCGCATTATTAGGTACTATAAATTAGCTTTTGTTGGTCACCGACTGAAAAATGGTCATCAAATTTAGTCATTTTTTTATTAACTAATTAGCCATTTTCTACAAGTGGTATAATACCATGTTCAATGTTACAAATAATGTCATCTACGGAAATTTTTTTAAGGGATAGGGAAAAATTAAGCCCATTACGGAGGAGGATAAAACTGGAGAAGATCTAAACTAGAGCAATTAATAACATTTTAAAAAAAATAGTATAATTCTTAAAATTATTATTATTATTATTATTGTTATTAACCTTTTTAAAAATAGGATTATTATTATTATTATTATTAGCCTTTTTAAAAATAGGATAATTATTATTATTATTGTTGAAACAATAATATTGTTATTCTTAAGCTTAATATCATTATTAAGTTTGTTATTATTATTATTCATAGAAGAGTTTTTAGTTAAAGTTGTATGGGAAATTTCTCTAGTAACTAGAATAAGGGGGATATTAGAGGAAAAATGATTAGAAATTGAGTTAAGGCCATCATTGTTGATATTAATAAAATAATTAGGGGATGAGAGGGTCCCAAAAAGGGAACCAAGGGAAGAATGATGTCAAGGAAGAAAGCTTGAGCCAGAGGTCGAGTTAAGGAAGAATGCACCACTAGAAGGGTTCAATTGGGACAGAGGACCAATTAAAGGGGAGGACGTAAGAGGTATAGAGGTTGAAGGTGTAGAGGTCAAGGTTGAGCTCAAGTTAAGGGAAAAAGATTTTCTCAAAGGTTTGGATGGGGGCAGAGGATTAATCAATGCGGTGGATGCCAATGGAGCAGAGGTCAAAGGGGCAAAGCTCAATGATGAGTTAAGAGGAAAGGCAGGGTTAAGAAGGAAAACATCACTAGAAGGGTTTAGAGGATCAATCAATGGGGAGGATGCAAAGAGAGAAGAAATGGATGGAGTAGAGGCGGAGGTCGAGGGGAGAAAAATGAAGCAATGAGAAGAATGAGGAACTATGTTGAAATTTGCAGACCTTGGATGGGTGATAGGACATCTAAACTTGCAATCTCAACACTAGAATCATGTACATTATAGGAACCACGATCTACATCATTTGGGAAAGGAGAATCAGGAACTAAACTCAATGAGCCAAATGAATGGACAGAGCTTGAGAGCATATCATTATTGAGACAAAGATTTGAACTTGAGCAAATGGAAAAATATTCGTGACAGGGACCTGTTGTGCTATACAACAACCCCCCAATTCATAGTATTTTAATTTTGAAAATTATAATATGAAATGGGTCCCTTTTAGATTAAATTGGTATTAAGTTATCATTCCTCAAAAGGTCCAGAAACAAACAAAACATTATAAAAACCTTTTGAGTTAATAAATAATCGGTCTTATAATAAAAAATGAATAACTCTTTATTATTGTGATAAAGCGATCACAAGATCACATATCGCAATAACAAAGGATTCATAACAAAAGACCCATTGGTTTTCCCCGATGCAACAAGCGTGAATAACCATCGGCTATCAGGAAAACAAGCAATCACAACAAAACGCCCCTCTCCTTGCTCTGATGTGATATCACTATCGACGATCGGGGAATGCAATATGAATACAACGAAACGTCTTCTCCTTAAAGCTCCTGATGCAAGCTAAGCGATATCGCTATTAGCGATTGGGGATTCCACAATAACTTAAATAAAACTACTCAAGGTTCCCTCCGATCGCTGATTGCGATAAAGCCAAGCACGACTTTCAAAAAGTATTGACATGGCTTCAGCATATTGTATTAATTATTATTAAAATCCTTTCTCTTCCCGATAGTGATTCACTTGCACCGAGCCGCAAAAAATCAAATCCATGCTTAAGTAGACTATTCAGCAAATAAACGATATGATGAGAATTTAAATGGTTGACACGCTTTAACAGCCAATTAATGGAGCAATTATGCCAAAATCCCTTCAAAGATTGTATCCGCGGGAGCCTTATGATAATCTTCCATTATTCATTGATTGGCATAATTGTTCCATACTTGGTTTTCGCTATCTATTCTCCGTATTACATTCATTTTACCTCTTGTGCAAAGCTTCTCCACAGTAGTGAATTCATACCAAATGGGGAAAAAATCTAAGAAATTTGGAACAACTTCAGCCTCTGTGGTAACAGGACAACATGCTGCCGATCCGAGACCAAGTAAAAAAGGATTAATCTTAGATACCACATGTCTTGGTCTTGGTAATACTACTTGGAAAAGCATTTACAACTTGCTCAAAGCCAGAGCACCTCAACAGACATCGGTACAAGCTACAGTAGGCTCTAGCCGAAAATTTGATGCGACTCTAAAAGATTTGCCTGATTCCTACCTACACAGGATAGCGGCTCGAGAGCAAATTCTTCCATATACCGATGTAGTGAGATGGGCCGTTGAAGAAATTCCAATTATGAATAGAACATTCTGCACTATTGATGGGAGAGTATTCGGTTCGTTTCAGCCCAATTATTTGAGACAAATGTACCATTTGCCCAAACCAGAGAAGAAGTACAACAAAGCATTTCTGGAAAAGTTCAGAGATGAAAATGAAACTGAGTTAGTGCCTATATAGGAATGGAGACAGAACCTGGGGAAACACAAACATGAGTCTTCAGGTAAGTACTCCATCGATTCCTTATGTTCTCCTTATTGTTATGTTGGAGCTATGATGTGTCGAATGTGGGGGTTGCATGACTCCTCAAAATTTTCCATAGAGATGGTACCTTTGATGGAAGCAACATGCAATCGTGAAATCATGGACTGGGGAAATATAGTATCTGATAAATTAGCAACCATTCTTGAGTTCAGAAAGAAATCCCATGTTACTGATAGATTTTTCCCTCCATTTTAATTTAGTGCCTACATTTTAGACACCCTCTGTTTTAGTTCCGAGTTTCCTGTGCTAGGGTAGAGATGGACACCATAGGACCCCATGCCCATTCATATCTATCACTAGAATTTGTGGAAAGCCCATTATAAACACCACCTATATCAAGTCTACAATGGATTCATGCTACCTATTTACTATGCACTTTTTAAAACCTGCCCCTAAGATTTCCCCTCAAGCAGAAATTGACTTGACAGCTTTAGGAACCTCGTTCGGAGAAGATAAATTTACCTATGTGAGAGTTTTCGGCAGTCAGGCCAGGCCTCATATCCTCCCCTTGTATACACTAGAAAAACTATTAGCTTGAGAGATAGCATATCATCTTACATCCGCATCAGCTACAAATATTTTAAGGAATTCAAAGAAGCAAGTCTGGCCTCCTTTTCCTCTAAGGTGTGGTGTCTATACTCTGCATGATTATAAGCATGCAGAGAAAGAGGTGGAAAAGATTAATATAATAAATCTCACCACTCTTCTTGAGAGACACTTTGATCCAAAAAAGTCGTCTATAATTTTCTAGAGCAGGCCAAACTCACTAAATTCGAACATAAAGAAGATGAGTTTGATGACCTGTTCTCCTCCGCTGAGTCGCTATTTCAGGTGCAAGCGATAGATAAAATGAGATACCATGATGATGGGTTAGTTGAATTCAACAAACTTAGAGAGCAGAGGTTGCAAACTCTGTCTCTAGATTTGTTAGCGACTACCCCAATGATTCAGTCAAGCGAGCTTGAGCAGCAACCTACCAACAACCTCCTGCTACATCAGAAATTTTTGAAGAAGCCCAAAGAAGAGAGGAGGAGGAACTTCGGACGAAAGAACAGGAAGAAGCATAGAGGAAAGAACGAGAAGAAGAATAGATGAAAGATAGAGAGGAAGCACAAAGGAAAGAACAAGAGAGAATACGTGAGGAGGAACAGAGAAGGCAGCAGGAGCAGAGCAGCAAAGATATGAATGTCGACACTCAGATTGACTCGAGATTGCTCCAGGAATGGCATCATTTTGATTCAATTATAAGCAATATTGAGAGATCAAGAGATTCTGATACATCCAAAGTGGCCGATACACAGGATACAACATCGAAAGAGGTTCCAAGCGAAGGAACTAGTGGTCTACCCCCTACAAAAAAAATAGAAATAATTCCTAAGGATCCTTCGGATCAAATCATTTTGTAAGTGGAAGATATTCCTCCATTGGATACCTTCTATAGCCCAAAACATAGGGTTGTAATAAAGCAATAGCGGAAAATGAGAAGGATTGATCAACCTTCCCTGTTCCCTGAACAAATAGTAATAGCCAATGTAGTTTGGAAGGAAGAATTCGACCCTTCCGATGATCTGACAAAATTGTCCCAATATGCTGGTGCCTATTAGGTAGCCACCATGGACAAGGCATCGAAGGTGAGGAATTTGTTGAAAGAAAAGGATTAGGCGATCGCCTCACTACAAACACAACTATCGGAAGCACAACAAAAAGCAAAACAACTACAACAGCAATTGTCCACACAACAACAGTTAAATAACCAACTGAACAAACAGTTGCATGAAGAGAAACAGATGGCAGATTCGGTAGCGATTCAAAGACAGAAAGAATTATCGGATGCATTAGAAAAATTGAAGGCAATGAATGAACAAATGGTAAAAACAAAAGATGAGAAAATTGCTCAATTATTAGCTCAAGTAGAGAAGTTAAAGAGTCTTCCCCAGCCTACCGATTTAAGAGTAGAGGCAATACAGATTAATAAGGCACTAATATAACACAAATAAGATTTTTGTGTCATAAAATTGCCCAAGTTGAACCTCTGTGCGACATAACAACATTTATAATAGATAAATCAGTTGATGCCAGACAGGATTTAGAGCAAGCCAATGAGACTTGAATGGATTTTCTTACTTGGCAGGACACTAATGAGGGACATGCAGCGAACTTGCCTAAAATCTTAGAATCCCATAACGAAATTCTATTCATGGAGTGGCAGTCCCAATTGATGAAAGCAGAGAGAGCGGTTTCTATGCAAATTATCTACAAACAATTTGATTGATTTGATTAACAATACTCTCTATTTATCTAACATGATCTCTCAATGTACACCAGGTAAATTATTATCGGCAAAAACATTGGAGCAATCATGTTACCAAGAGCTAGAAAAGAATGGGAGATTGATCACAAGAGTTAAAAGTTTAACTTCGGACATCTATTGGTTGTTCCTAGTAAAACCATACAGCCAGATAGCCGCCTTCAAGTGCCTGACGGATGCAATCGTGTCTATCATTCCAGATATACATGATGCCACCTATGCTACTCAAATCAATTATCGTCTCAGTCGCCCTCAAGAAGTGGAATCAATCCTGGCAATATACCAACTCAAGTCAAAAGGCAAAAAACCTGAGTGATGAATCATGTTGCCGACTATCAAATTGCTGTGGGGGAGATATTCAAGATCGAGTTATAACAATTTAGTAGCATTTTAATTTTGTAGTTTGTTAGTTAATTTAGTATTTATAGACCCTTTCATGTATTTAGAAAGGGTCGTAAGTTTTTGTATATGACTTAAGCCTGAAGTTGCACTACTGTACTTCAGGCATATTCTTTTATGAAAACTAGACCAATTATTCCAATTTTGATAGCGAAGCTTTTATGTGGATGTGCACTACTGCCTTTATTTTAAAGTATTTCTGAGTCGGAAAAAGGAATTCAAATAGCGATTGACATTGGGAATGATTTGCAGCTCATATGGTACTATTATCTATGTCTGAATTTATTCTTTTTATGTGAATTGTTGTTTGATCATCCTTGCTATTATTGAATATATACATGTGTTTTAACAACAGTCTTTATACTTTCCACTACTGGATGTTTACAGTTTGCTATTCTTCTAATCATACATCTATTATTAATATAAAAAGAGAAGTGTAACAATGTTTTATCAATTACTTCATTCAACTATTTCAACGAAGTAATTATTATTTAAATGAATGTCTTTGTTTATTGAATAGTGTCATCTATATGCATATTGATGAACACAGATCACCAAAGGTTGCACTTAAGAATAGAAGCTTCCCGGGATAAAATAGTCATTTGTGTTTTATCTTATAGATTAAGTACTCCATTCATTATCACTTATTAGAAAACCAATCATTCATCCACCCCTTTTATTCATTACTGGGAAACAGGTCCCATTATATCCAATCGGAGCCACCATCCCAAATGGAATAGCAGTTGTATTAAGGTCCGGAGCAGGTGGTTATCCCCCGATGTTGATGCAACGATTTTCGGGGCAGCAACATTTTTGGTGCTAGAAGGAGGGCCATCAACTATGAATGGCGAGTAAGTCAAAACCTAAAGACCATTCTCAGATTAAATCACCCTCCACCTCACCTCAGACCTCCCGTTTGCATTCTGAAACACCAGTATCCAAATGAGAAGAAGAGGGATCAACTACCATTGCTCAACCCCATCATACTTCAGAACGTTTAAGTCCGAAGTCCCCTAAAGATTAGTATATCATCCAGAAACTTCAAGGCTTCTCCATATCACCTCAAAGATCTGAAGTATCTCAAGGCAGTGAGACTTCGCAACTCCACCTTCCTCATCCTCTCACGAGACTTCAAAGTGAAAAACTCGACATTGAACTACCTGAGTTGCCTTTACCCCAGAGGAAAAAGGCTAAAAAGAACACTGAAGGTTCTGGTAGCGAGACCTTTTCTCCATCATCTTCCATATCATCATCTCCAGTGTGAAATCAAACATCCACTTCCCCATTACATATTATTGTTCACCAAGCATCACAACCTTCAACATCACAACCTATTCAGTCTTCATTACCACTTCCTCCCCAAGCACATGGAACACCACCGGCAATCGTTGGTAGTCTCAAGATGGCTCAGAATCCATGGAACAGTCATGGTGCAGTCACTATGCCTGCACCATTACATCCATTACCTGATTATCCTAAGAAGTGGTTACCAAAGTTTAATCCAAATGCTGGAACATTAGCTGAGGAACACATAAATAATTTCATGTTGTCAGTTAATCTAAAAGGAGCAACAAAAGAAGATGTTGTAGTTAGGATTTTCCCCTACACATTACAAGGATTAGTTGGGTCTTGGTATTTTTCCTTGCCCTCTGGATCTATTACCAGTTGGAATATCTTCCAGGAGCAGTTTCTTACCAAATATGGCGATGATAGATCCTTGGCCAAACTGATTAATGATCTTTCAAATCTAAGGATTGAATCTAGAGAACCAATTAAGGAGTTTAACTCCCGATTCAATAAGCTCTTGAATAAAATCCCCACCGATTCCAAGCCAAGTGAACAAATTAGAAGCGAGTGGTACATCACAACCTTACCTTCAAATATAGCCATTTTTGTAGATAGGGCTGGGAAACCAACTTTGGCCGAAAACGTGAAAGAAGCCCTCGCTGTGGAAAAACGTATTACCGCTTTGGAAAAGAAAGCTGCTCTCGAAGATAGGAAATCCAAAAGAGTGTCTTTCAAAGATGATTTAAAGAAGAAAGTCAACAAAGATCCATACGATATGGAGGGTCTTCAAAAGGTCCTCAAAACAATGTCAAATGAAATGGTTGAAATTAAAAAGCAAGTAGCAAAAACTTCAACAAAGAAACCATATAGGAATTTTAAGAAACCTCAGTCAAAACCACCAAATGTTATATCTAATGCATATTCAGACCCCGAGGAATAAGAAGAATATGAAATAATTGCACCGTCCGATGAATTTGAAGAAGAGGAAGTTGTTGAATGCCATGGAATGTGGGACTTCATATTGCCTAACTTCGACACTTAAACTGAACAAGAAGATTTTCCTGTGACTACTAGGAGCAAAAGTGCTCCTGAACCTATCCAGGCAACTTCAAAGAAAAGGAGTGCAGGTACTAATACTACAAAGGAAAAGGTACCCACAAGGAAGCTGGCTGCAACAATGCCTCAAAACCAACCATCGTCCTCAAATATACCTTCAACATCAAAGACATTGGTAGTATCGGATTCAATGGATTACTATATTGTTGATGACATGAAGAAGACTAAGGCAAACATCACCATGATTGAAGTTAGAAAATTAAAACATCAGTAGAAATTGATTCTTAAGGAACTAAATGTAGTTCCTACTTCACCTCTTCCTAGTGCTAAAGCTGCAAATGATTCAGGACAACCACCTTCTGGTAGAGTTGAGGCTACTGATACGATTCTAATTGGAGACAGATCAAATTCCCATACCCCCCCTTTCCTCTTAACCTACGAAATCTATAATCGAAATCTACACAATTGTTTGATTGACTCAGGGGCATCATCTAATATAATGCCAGCTTCAGTTTGTTCTAAACTGAACATAGAACCCCAAAATTCTTCAATTCACATTGTGCAGTTAGAGAGAACCAAAGTCCAGGTCTTAGGAGAAATAAACTTTGCTACTATCAGGTTATTAGTTGATCCACAAGTAGTTCAAAGAATTGATATCTTAATCGCTGATATACCTGACTTTTATGGTTTAATCTTGAGCAGGGATTGGTCTAAGAAACTCCATGCGTATATTTCTACCGATTGGTCTCATATGTGGCTACCCTACATGGGAAAGCCAAATCAAATAAAAATCAATCGGGAGAAACACATGACCCATACTATCACAGAATTCAAATAGGAGAATCAACCAATTGCATTTAACAATAATATTTTGGGAAATTATTCTTCTGAATCATTCTTTGGCAATTATATTGCCCAACCATCTCCTTTCTCAGTAAACAATTTCACATCCGAAATCGAATTTTTTTCACAAACCGATGGATCAAAATGTGTTAATGTTACCGAGAATACTGTAAATAAAAGTGTTGATAATTTTTTATTTTGGTTTTTATATTTTGACAGTTCTAAATCCAGTGAAGGACCAGGAGCAAGGTGTATTTTAGTCAGCCCTGAGGGAGAAAAAAAAATGCTTTCTTGTAGGTTAGAATTTGAATGCACGAATAATACAGCTGAGTATGAGGCCTTGGTACAGTGACTATATAAAGCTATTGGCCCGAAAGTTCAATATTTGAAAGTGTTTGGCGATTCAAAGATTGTCATAAAACAAGTTCGAAATACAATCCATTGCCTCTCTAATCACCTCAAGAACTATCATTCCTTAGTCCAAGAACTTATATCTCATTTTTTAGCATTCAATATTTCACCTATTCCTAGATCCCAGAATGCAGCAGCTGACTTGTTGGCCAATGTTGTTTCTAAACTCCTACCTTCCGAAGATTATAGCCTAGATAGATTTTCAGTAGAGTTGATTTTTAGGCCATCGATTCCTGACAATGTCACCAATTGGCGAGTGTTCCACGATGAAGACATCTTACATTTCTTAACTTCCGACAAGTCCTACAATGATCATATCATTGATGAAAACGATCATGATCATCAGATGAAAGAAAAGCATGAGTACAACTCAATACCAAAACCTATGGTTAAACTTGAAGATCTCTACGACATTAAATACAGGTTTAAACAGGTAACCAATTCAAAATTCCAAAGTTCTACCTTAAGATTTGAATTGATAAATCTTGGTACTGAGTAGAACCCTCAAAATATCAATTTAGGACTAGGGATTTCTATGGAAGAAAGGATAGCATTTATTAGATTATTAAGAAAAAATAAACATGTCTTTGCTTGGAAGTATGATGACTTAAAAACATACGATACATCAATCTTGCAGCATACCATTCCAATGCTTTCTGAACAAAAACCAGTTCAACAAAAATTGAGGAAAATACATCAAAACTTAGAGAGTCAGATAAAATCAGAACTCAATAAACTCTTGAAAGCTAAGATTATTTTTCCTATTCGGCACTCAAACTAGGTTTCCAATATGGTGCCTATTAGGAAGAAAAATGGCAACATCAGGATTTGTATAGATTTCAGAAAGTTGAACAAGGCGAGCCAAAAAGATAATTTCCCATTACCTACCATGGAGCAGATACTCCATTCAGTAGTAGGTTCTGAGCTAATGTCCTTTTTAGATGGTTTTTGAGGATACAACCAAATTTTGGTCCATCCTGATGACAGGCTCAAAACTACTTTCAGAACAAAATGGGGTACTTACGCCTATCAGAAAATTCCTTTTGGACTTATTAACGTAGGAGCTACATTCCAAAGAGAAATGGATATAGCCTTCAAAGGGTTGATCAACAAAATAGTAGTCGTCTATTTAGATGACATTACTGTATTTTCCAAGAATAGATCCAACCATTTACATGATTTGAATCAAATCTTTGAACGCTGTAGAAGGTATGGTATTTCACTCAATCCCAAAAAATCCTTCTTTGCTCTAAATCAAGGAAAGCTCTTGGGCTTTATTGTTTCCAAAGATGGTATTTATATTCATCCCGATAGGATTAAAGAAATTTCGGAAATCCCATTTCCTCATAACAAAAAATCCATGCAGTCATTTTTAGGTCAAATCAACCTTGTCAAAAGATTTCTTCCCGATTTTTCTCACATCATTTTACCATTACAAACCATGATTAAGAAAAATTTAGTGCTTAGATGGGGACCTGCAGAAAAGGAAGCATTTTATTTAGTCAAACAATCAATAATCAATGCCCTTGCTTTAAACACTCCTAATCTTTATAATCATTTCATATTGTATACTATCGTGTCCGATTCATCTTATGTAGCGGTACTCACTCAGATTAATGATTACAACTTGGAAGCATCGATTTAATTTTTTAGTTCAAATTTTCGTGGTGTAGAACTGAATTATCCCGAAGTCGAAAAGCAAGCCTTTGCTGTGTATAAAGCTATCACAAATTACAGACCCTTACTTTTAAAAGCCCATAGAAAATTTATAGCTCATTTTTCTACAGTAAGGCAATTACTGATCCAAAGGGAATTAGGTGAGAAAAGGGAAAATTGGGTTACAACACTTCAAGAATATGACTTGGAAATCAAGCCAGCAAAGATTGTTAGAGGCCAAGGTTTTTGCAGGTTATTAGCAGGAGCATCCAACATTCTAGAATCAGGTGATACAAAACATATTGAAGAAATCAACCAAATAAGTATCACCAATTCTGAATCTCAATATGAAAGTTTAATCTTTTATTTGAAAAATGGATATGCACCTCCTAATCTTTCTTATAAAAACAAACGGGCCATTAGATTAAAGGAAAAAAACTTCATAATCATTGATGATGTACTTTTTAGGCAAAATTATGATTCGGTTTTATTAAGATCCCTGGAAAAACCTGAGGCACAAAAGGTTTTGCAGGAACTACGCGATGGACGAGCCTGAGGACATTTTGGAGATGACACAATGGCTCACAAAATCATTCATGCTGGATATTAATGGCCCACCTTATTCAGAGATACTCATGAATATGTAAGGAAATGCCGAAGTTGTCAAATCTCCAGTGGAAGACAAAGAAAAACAGCTTTCCCTTTGCAATCACTCAACATTGATCAACCTTTTGAACAATGGGGATTAGATATCATTGGGGAAATAACTCCATAGTCCTCCAAACAACATAAGTATATCCTTACTGCTACTGATTACTTTAAGAAGTGGATTGAAGCAATTCCGTTAAAGACAACAAACTTTGAAGGAATGATAGAATTTATAGATCAATTCATTATTACTAGGTTTGGTGTCCCAAATGCTCTTGTTTTTGATAATGCATCTTATTTCTCTGGAAATCCCATGTTTGAGCTTGCTATTAAAAGAGGATTTAAATTGAAATATTCTTCAAATTACTATCCTAGGGTAATGGTCTAGCAGAGTCTACCAATAAACATCTACTCAAAATTATTAAGCGAACTATTGAACAAAATCATAAAAACTGGCACAAATCTTTAATATTCGCACTATGAGCTGATAGAATAAAGGAGAACGCCTCCATAGGTACTTTTCCATTCCATATTGTATATGGGAAAGAAGCAGTACTACCGACCAAACTAGTGCTTCCTTCTCTAGCCCTAGTTCAGTTTATTGAAGGAAGCCCCTCTTCTTCTATCTAACTCAGACATGATCCAATTTTAAAATTAGAAGAGGAAAGAGAAAAGGCCAAAATTACTCATGCTAAACATCAGCAGATAATCAAGTCATCGTTTGATTCAGCTTCGTCTAGTTGTGAATAGTTGTAGGTTGGTGATCTAGTTCTGAAATGGGACAAATCCCATGAGGACAAACGTAAACATACCAAGTTCCAAAAGATGTGGCTTGGACCATTTCAGATTAGCGAGAAGATAGGCCATTCAACATTCATATTACAAGATCTATCAGGAAAGAGGGACTCTCTTCCTGTTAATGGCCTCATCTTAAAGAAATTCTTCAATTGAGGAGGTAACCCCTTCTCCTTTAATTTCAGTAGGATTTGTAGTTTTTAGGACCATTAGGAAATAAAGTTGTAAAACAGCTTCTATTGACCTTTGCTATATTGAAAATTTTCTCGTAAGAAGTAGTTTTAATATTTACTTTTGAAAATAGAAGCCTTAAACAAAAGGGACAATTTCTAGGAAATTAGGTATATTCACATTCTGAAAACCCCATTTTACTTTTGTGAAATCTTCTCAAGATTTAGAAGTACTATAAATCATTTTAATGTTTTCAAACTAGCCACAAAAGGGTTATCAATATTAAAATAGAAATTGATTCAATCTTAGCATCTTCAACTCTTACCTTGTCATCCATTCTCTCTTAAGGAGAAAATTGTCCATCCCATTGATCCAATTTTATGATTACTCAGAGTGTAATTCTAAATATCTGATATAAAGATAAGGGGTCTTATCACAAGCATTCTTACCATGATCATTGGGAAATAGCTTAACCGACATTACCAACAGTGCATACCAAAATAGGGTAATGGCTTATAAGCATAAGACAAGGGGCCTCATTATGAGCCATCTTGTTCAGTTAGATTACAACCAATGAATGGCATTGTCAAACAGCTGGCTACCAAACCAGGACAATGGCTTTTTATCTTACAAAATAATGAAAAAGAAAATAAATACAAAATATGAAAACATATTTTGAATTCATTCTTTTAATCATACTCTAAGATGGGAGGGATCATGGACAATCAAATGGTTAAAAGGTATCCCTGTCGAAACTATGAACGTTTGCTGGCAGCAGAGGCTCTACCTATGACAAAGGAGTCAATCAAAAAGGCTAATTTGGAAAGGTGTTTTGTTTTATCATTATCAACCAATAGAGGCCAATTTAAAACTTAGAATGTATTTAATTTTAACAAGAGAAGAAATTAGAAAAAATAGCTTTTATTATATTCAGAATGTATGTATACTTAGTTATATTAGAATTTTCCTTTTTGATAAGATGTCTATGTAAAGAAAGTTCAAATATTTCAATATTTCTCAGAGATAATTGTTTCTCCCAGCGAATTGCCAATTGTCGTGTTATACAACAACCCCCCATTTCATAGAATTTAACTTTCAAAACTATAATATGAAATGGGTCCCTTTTAGATTAAATTGGTATCAACTTATCATTCCTCAAAAGGTCCGGAAGCAAACAAAACATTATAAAACCTTTTGAGTTAATATATAATCAGTCTTGTAATAAAAAAATGAATAATTCTTTATTATTGCGATAAAGCGATCGTAAGATCGCATATCGCAATAACAAAGGATGCATAACAAAGGACCCATTGGTTTTCCCCGATGCGACAAGCGCGAATAACTATTGGCTATCACGAAAATAAGCAATCATAACAAAAGGCCCCTCTCCTTGCTCCAATGCGATATCGCTATTGACGATTAGGGAGTGCGATATGAATACAACGAAAAGTCTTCTCCTAAAAGCTCCTGATGCGAATTAGCGATATCGCTATCGGCGATCGGGGATTCCCAATGACATAAATGAAACCACTCAAGCATTCCTCCGATCCCCGATTGCGATAAAGCTAAGCGCGACTTTCAAAATGGATTGACAAGGCTTGGGTATATTGTCTTAAATTATTATTAAAAGCCTTTCTCTTCCCAATAGAGATTCACTTGCGCCCAACCGCCAAAAAATCAAAGCCACGCTTAAATGAACTATTCGGCGAATAAAGGATATGATGAGCATTTAAATTATTGACAGGTTTAAACGGCCAATTAATGGAGTAGTTATGTCGAAATATCTTCAGAGATTGTATCCACGGGAGCCTTATGTTAATCCGCCATTATGCATTGATTGGCATAATTCTTTCATACTTGGTTTGCGCCATCTATTCTCTGCATTACGTTCATTTTATCTCCTGTGCAGAGCTTCTCCGCAGTAGCGAATTCAGGCCAAATGGGGAAGAAGTCTAAGAAATTTGGAACAGGTTCAGCCTCCGTGGTAACAGGACAACATGCTGTCGATCTAGGACCAAGTAAAAAAGGATTAATCTCAGACACCACATGTCTTGGTCTTCGTAATACTACTTGGCAGAGCATCTACAACCTGGTCGAAGCTGAAGAACCTCAGGAAACATCGGTACAAGCTACAGCAGGCTCAAACTGGAAATCCGAGGCTACTCTAAAGGATTTGGCCGATTCTTACCTACACAGGATAGCGGCTCAAGAGCAAATTCTTCCATACACAGATGTGGTAAGATGGGTAGTTGAAGAAATTCCAATTACAAACAGAACATTCTGCACTATTGATGGGAGAGTATTCAGTTCGTTTCAGCCCAATGATTTGAGACAAATGTATCATTTGCCCGAACCAGAGAAGAAGTATAACAAAGCATTTCTGGAGAAGCTCAGAGATGAAAATGAAACTGAGTCAGCGCATATACGGGAATGGAGACAGAACCCAGCGAAACACAAACATGAGTCTTCGGGTAAGTACTCTGTCGATTCCTTGTGTTCTCCTTATTGTTATGCTGGAGCTATGATGTGTCGAATTTGGGGGTTGCATGACTCCTCAAAATTTTCCATAGAGATGGTACCTTTAATGGAAGCAGCACGCAATAGTGAAATCATGGATTGGGGGAATATATTATCTGATAAGTTAGCAACAACTATTCTTGAGTTCAGAAACAAATCTTGTGTTACTGATAGATCCATCCCTCCATTTTACTTTAGTGCCTACATCGTAGACACCCTCTGTTTTAATTCTGAGTTTCCTATGCTGGGATGGAGATGGACTCCATAGGACCCCATGCCCATTCATATCTACACCAGAAGTTGTGGAAAGCCCATTATAAACACCACCTATATCAAGTCTGCAATGGATTCATGTTACCTATTTACTATGCAATTTTTGATAAACCTACTCCTAAAATTTCCTCTCAACCAGAGATTGACTTGATAGCCTTAGGAACCTGATTCAGAGAAATGTAAGAATTTTCGGCAGTCAAGCCAGGCCTCATGTCCTCCCATTGTATATACCAGACAAACTATTAGCTCGAGAGATAGCATATCAGCTTACATCCGCATCAGCTACAAAGACTCTAAGGAATTCAAAGAAGCAAGTCTGGCCTCCTTTTCCTCTAAGGTGTGGCGTCTACACTCTGCATGATTACAAGCATGCAGAGAAAGAGGCGGAAAAGATTAATATACTGAATCTCGCCACTCTTCCTAACAGACGCTTTGATCCAAACAAAGTCGTCTATAATGTTCTAGAGCAGGCCAAACTCACTAAATTTGAACATAAAGAAGATGAGTTTGATGACCTATTCTCCTCGGCCGAGTCGCTATTTTAGGTGAAAGCGATAGCTAAAATGAGATACCACGACGATGGGTTAGTTGAATTTAACAAACTTAGAGAGTATAGGTTGCAAACTCTACCTCTAGATTTGTTAGCCACTGCCCCGATGACACAGTCAAGTGAGCCTGAACAGCAAATTACCAACGAACCTCCTGCTACATCAAAAATTTTTGAAGAAGTCCAAAGAAGAGAGCAGGAGGAACTTCGGAGGAACGAACAGGAAGAAGCACAGAGGAAAGAACAAGAGGAAGCACAAAGGAAAGAACAAGAGAGAATACATGAGGAGGAACAGAGAAGGCAGCAGGAGCAGAGCAGCAAGGATGTGAATGTCGACACTCAGATTGACCCGAGATTCCTCCAAGAATGGCAGCAATTTGATTCAATTATAAGCAATCTTGAGAGCTCAAGGGATGTTGATACATCCAAAGCGGCCGATACACAGGATACAGCATCAAAAGAGGTTCCAAGTGAAGGAACCAGCGGTCTACCCCCTACTACAGAATTAGAAATAATTCCCAAGGATCTTTCGGATCAAATCATTTTGCAAGTGGAGGAAATTCCTCCATTGGATGTCTTCTATAGCCCAAAACACAGGGCTGTAATAAAGTGACAGCGGAAAAGGAGAAGGATTGATCAACCTTCCCTATTCCCTGAACAAACAGTAAAAGTCAATGTAGTTTGGAAGGAGGAATTCGATCCTTCCGATGACCTGACAAAGTTGTCCCAATATGCTGGAGCCTATTCGGTGGCCACCATGGACAAGGCATCGGAGGTGAGCAATTTGTTAAAAGAAAAGGATCAGGCGATCGCTTCATTACAAACACAGCTATCGGAGGCACAACAGAAATCAAAACAACTACAACAGCAATTGTCCACGCAGCAACAGTTAAATAACCAACTGAACAAACAGTTGCATGAAGAGAAGCAGAGGGCAGATTCGAGTGCAATTCAGAGACAGAAAGAACTATCGGAGGCATTAGCAAAATTGAAGACAATGAATGAACAGATGGTAAAGACAAAAGATGAGCAAATTGCTCAATTATCAGCTCAAATAGAGAAGTTCAAGAGTCTTCCCCAGCCTACCGATTTCAGAGCAGAGGCAATACAGATTAATAAGGCACTGATAACACAAATAAGATTGTTGTGTCATAAAATTGCTCAAGTTGAACCTCTGTGTGACATAACAACATCTATAATAGATAAATCAGTTGATGTCAGACAGGACTTAGAGCAGGCCGATGAGATCTTAACGGATTTTCTTACTTGGCAAGACACTAATGAGGGACAGGCAGCAAACTTGCCTATAATCTTAGAATCCCATAAAGAAATTCTATTCATGGAGTGGCAGTCCCAATTGATGAAGGCAGAGAGAGCGGTTTCTAGATGCAAATTATCTACGAACAATTTGATTGAATTGATTAACAATACTTTCTATTTATCTAACATGATCTCTCAATGTACACTAGGTAAATTAATATTGGCCAAAACATTGGAGCAATCATGTTACCAAGAGCTAGAAAAGAATGGGAGATTGATCACAGGGATTAAAATTTTAACTTGGGACACCTATTGGTTGTTCCTAGTAAAACCACACAGCCAGAGAGCCGCCCTCAAGTGCCTAATGGATGCAATCAGGTGTATCATTCCCAATATACACGATGCCACCTATGCTTCTCAAATCAATTCTCGTCTCAGCCGCCCTCAACAAGTGGAACCAATGCTGGCGATATGCCAACTCAGGTCAAAAGGCAAACAACCAGAGTGATGAATCATGCTGCCGACTACCAGATTGCTGTGGGGGAGATATTCAAGATCGAGTTATACCAATTTAGTAGCATTTAATTTTGTATTGTTAGTTAATTAGTATTATAGAACCCTTTCATGTATTTAGAAAGGGTCGTAAGTTTTTGTATATGACTTAAGCCTGAAGTTTCACATTGTACTTCAGGGCATATTCTTTTATAAATCTGGACCAATTATTCCAATTTGATAACGAAGCTTTATGTGGATGTGCACTACTGCCCTTATTTAAAAGTATTTCTGAGTCGGAAGAAGGAATCGAATTGCGATTATGTTGGGAATGATTGCAGCTCATATGGTACTACTATCTATGTTCGAATTCATTCTTTTTTTAATTGATCATTCTTGCTATTTATGAATATATGCATGTGTTTTAAAAGCACTCTTTATACTTTCCACTACTGGATGTTTACAGCTTGCTTTTCTTCTAATCATACATGTATCAGTAATATAAAAAGAGAAGTGTAACAATGTTTTATTAATTACTTCGTTCAACTATTTGAACGAATCAATTATTATTTAAATGAATGTCTATGTTTATTGAATAGTGTCATCTATATGCCTATTAACAAACATAGATCATCAAGCATTGCACTTAAGAATAGAAGCTTCCTGGGATAGAATAGTCATTTGTGTTTTCACTTATAGATTAAGTCATCCATTCATTATCGCTTATTAGAAGACCGGTCACTCATCCACCCCTTTTATTCATTGCTGGGAAACTGGTCCCATTATATCCAGTCGGAGCCACCATCCCAAACGGAAAAGGAGTTGTATTAAGGTCCAGACTGGGTGGTTATCCCCCGATGTTGATGCAACGATTTTCGGGGCATCAACAGGAACATAGACCTTAGGACTATTACATTTCCAGATGGGTCCCTTCGTGTGCAGTCAACTAATGATCGCATCATCATGAGCACAATCAAGAACATCGGGCTAAACACAGCAGCGCTCCCCAACGAGATCCTCCATGCACTGCATGCAGGGGTGATAGAGGAGTTGAGAGCTTGGGAGCAGCACGCACTCAACCTCATCAGCAAGTACATAGTGAAAAATGAGAGGATGTTCACTTAAAAGATAGAGGCTCTAAAGGAAAACGAGATGTTGGAGGCACAGAGTTCATGACTAGAGTCAGCAGTCGCAGAGGCCTCCTGGAAACTGCTTGAGCTTCATATCCCCGAGGATGCATAGCTAGAAGAAAAGATTAGAAAACTAGCCGCTAGTGTGTGCGAAGCCAAAGCTAAGGTTGGTTGAGTTCAGTTTGAACTCAATATGAAGATCACAGAGCTGCAGTTAAAGTTGCAGCCCACAACTCCTCGTGGGGTCCGGGAGTAGCACAGAGCCGTGATCAAAGAAGGAATGGCTACTTTGGATGCCATAGTTTCTGACTGCACAATATTATTCGAGAAAGAAATGGAGTTGGTGTTCAATTTTCAAGAGGATATGTTGGCTTGGTGGGGCTTGACCCAGGTTTAGCATTAGTTAGCCAAACAAATCCCTACACTACTGGCCCTTTTGGCATCAGCTCACGGAGCACAGACTGAAGTCTCACCTGAAGCAGTATGGGGGGATGCTCAAACCAAGTTTCCGCACCCTGAGATGGTTGTGATGTCGGTTTATTCCTTCTATTCCTGCTTTTGTGCAGGTCACTTAGTTCTAGGGCTCGCCAGACTAGCCCTTTACTCCACCCTTCAGTACCTCAGCGAAAAGGTATAATTGACCTTCATGCAACCCTAACCTGTAGCTCAAGTACTTTCACACTGCTAGGGTAGTGTACCATGCAGATTCCCAAACTAGTTCAAGTGTCTTACTTATCTTATTAAACAATCATAGTTAGCATCGTGTAAATAGATGTTCTTACTTGTGTTCACTTAACCAACGTAATTACATACATTCGCGCATCATATAAGCATTATAAATGAAATTCATACATAACATGTCAAGATGCATTAACAGGAAACAAAGACACAAAATTTGTAGAATGATTCTCTTTATTGATATCTTCAGATGATTACAGACTCTATCCACCCTACGCACACAGCTGTAGGGGTCCACGCACTCAGCTGCGGACTTCCACCCTAGGCCTCTGCACAGTCAGCTGCAGAGCCTCTACCTACACTATGACCTAAAACTTAGACTTCTTACTTCAAAGCTATGACTATCTTACTTCCAAAAACTTATTTGAACTTCTTAGAGATTATATACTTAGCTCTTTTTTATACATTCCCATGGTCCGCGGACCATGGGTAGATCTTTTACAGTCGACTTTACTTACAAAAATAAGTGCAGACAACCATTTATGACTCATGACACCTTCGTTCTCCGTAACCACAAAATGCGAAGACTTTACAACTTTATTACAAAATTCGACAAAAACATGGGCTTTTAGCCCCAAAACTATCCTTAGGGGATCCCGTTCCCAACAGCCCCCCAACACAAACATCGTGACTCTCCCTCAAGTCACTCGGTAGGTGTGGAGATATTAGTGCGAAGACCTTGCAGTTTGACTCGTATGACCACAACCTCAGCAGTGCACTGTGCGGCCGCCTACTTCACGTCTTCAACCATCTGCTCAGTCACTACTCCTGGACTGTCAACCTGAAGCTTTTGCTGAGTTGCTTGAAGAGTCACAAGCTTTCCTTCAATAGAGCCTGTCACCATGTAAGCCTCATCCAGCCAGGGCTTCAGTTGTGCCTTCAACACTTCTTCCTTGTGCAGCACTGCATCCACCTATTCTTTTAGCTACTTGGCCTCCTGCATCTTTTCTAGTATTTGTGTCAACGCAACAGTTTGTGCTATGCCCTTGACCTCATCATAGCGCTACTATAGCTCATGTGCTTCTGTTTCTAGTCACTATACATTGGGGTCCTCCTGCAAGCTTTTCAATACCTCGAACGACTGCTCAAAAAGTTCTGTGCAGTTTGCTACTGCATTATCAACCACCACTATTCTGTGAGAGTGGTTGCCTACTGCTCCTTTACTTCTGGCGGAGTTGAAGGCTGGGCCTTCAACTGCAACTCTGTGATCTATAGATTCAACTCCAATTGAACCCTCACCATTTCTATCCGAGCGTCACACACCCCTATGGCCAGCTTGTGGACGCGTACCTCAACTATTTCTTCCTCAGGAATGGCTAACTCTGGGACCATTCAGCATGCCTCCTCAATGACCTGCATAATACACTTGTTCAGATTGGTTTCCTCAGTCACAGCGGCGATGGTAGAGACTTGTTGTAGTGCCATATGCTCATTGTTAATCTGTTTCTCACTAATCACCTGGAGGGTGCGGTGCTCACGGGACCTCAGCTCTGTAACCACTCAATCCTACAAGAGGTGGAGTGCTTCACCAAGGGGCATTGCTAGATTCAACCCTCCTCCCTTTAGGGCACTGACAGTGGGCATGTTAGCTTCATTTTCTATGATCAGTGCTCCATCAGGCAGCACTATCACACTGGAGGCCTTCACACATAGCATCTTGGCAGCCTCTGAAGTGTCGATAGCATGGCTGGTCGACACTGTGCTAGTCTGTGATGCACGAGTTTGCAACTCCTACAAACCTATCTGGATAGCCCCGAATATTATTTGTTGTTGTTGCTCAAACTGTTGTAGGGCCTCCATAGTGACATCCTGCACCGTGTCATCGATGTCATGCAAGTCACCCTCTGTTAGCATGATTGGGTCCAGTGATGTCTTAGTAGCCTTTGATTTCTTCTTATAACCTCCTTTCTCCTACTCCCTTGGACACTTGATGTGGGTAGACGTCACCTGAGGGTCCACACCGTGATTTTCTATTTTCTCATCCGTCTCCTCCTCTATCCCAGGTGGAGGTGACCTCACACCTTTGTCAAAGCCCTACTCTGTTCCACCTGTTTGCTTCTCTGTCTACTGAGCGACATCACACTCTGCCTGGTCCTTTTCAATGGCCTCCTTCTTTCTCTTTTTGGCCAGTTGAGTCATCTTTAGCTTGGCCTCCTCCTTCTTTCTTTGAGCGGTAGACTTGCTTCCTCTTACCGCCAAGTGTGCTATAGAGCACCACTCTCCTAGCCATCGATCAAGTATTGCATCAATGGCATCATCCATTGCTAGGTAAGGCAAGTCATAACATTTCTGTGCAGGGTCCTTCCACACCCTGATGGACACATGGTGAAAGTCTACTTTAAACTCTGCATAGCCCTGCAGGTTGGTGTAGACCATAGGCAATAATCATTCTTTGCGATTGATGGCCATGCAGGTGTTCATCTCCATCAAGATCCATAAGATCTTGCTATCCTTGATTCACTACATGTCCTTGGTCACCCACAGTGAAGTGTACTTCGCTGCTCCTGGTAGGTCTGGTGCGGTCGAAGGGAATTGGTTGTCCTGTGGCAGCTCCCATGCTACCAGCACAAGCGACAACAAGAGCCACGCATAGTGGAACGTCTTGCTGAGCTCCTGTTCTCTGAGGCAGTTTGCTAGGAACTCTTTGCGCATATAGTCCGATCAGTTGAACTGGACTCCTTTAGCGCACTGGGCTGCTAGTGCGATGACAAGCGCCAACACCTCATTGGCACGACACTTACTCATCACCTTCCCCACTAAAATCTGCGTAGCTACCTTTACAGCAGGTTCGCAGATGTTGGATATGGCATATCCACGCGGCTTCTTCACCAACTTAAACTTTTCTTTCTTGGCCTCCGGGAGGGCCTGCTCACCACCTTTTGCACCAAATATCATGGTCAGATTTTCTCCAGTGTAAGGCAACTGCGTGATCCTGTGGATCAACTTATCAGTGATGGGTATTGGCTCCTCCAGCCACGGACACCCATCATGCACCAAGCATAGCAGTTGCGTGATGACCAATACTGTAACCAAGGTGTGTTATAGTGCGGCACCCAAAGCAGGTTGAGCAACCTTGCCTTGTCTACTCCTCTGAGCCACCTCCACAGCGCCAATGCGGTCATTCCGTTGGATGTGTCGATAATGTGATGCATCAGTTTCTTGGTCGCCAGGTGTGAGAACTTCTCGTGGTCGGCCAAGTCCCAGTCTTCAAGTTTCAACAGAGGAACCCACCCTATGCATGGTCCTTCAAAAATAATTTCATCCAGCAACAGAGGGGTTTGCAAGGGGACCTTGCTCTCATTGATGTATTTTGGCACCTTGGTCTTACCCTTGCACGGAGGGACATACTCAGGCAACCGAGTGATAGGGTTAGCACCCTGGGCTTCAACCTCCTCCACTTCTACTCCCACATCCTCATCATCCATCAGGATGTCTTTAATTTCTCCCTCCTCCGTCTCCAAATTGATGGCTTTGCCCTTCTCTTTTGCGGTAGGCTTCGGTGGGTTTCTCCTTCTCAATGGGCACACCAGTATTGCAGGCTACTTGCCCTTCTTATCCTTTTCTCTCTCCTTGGTTGGGGTTGGCTTTGGTCTCAATGTTCTTGGCGATTTAGAGACTTCTGCTAATACTTCGGCCAAAACTAGAGCAACTTCTTTGGCCTCCATCTCGATTTCTGGCACCAACTCCTCTGCTTCGGTATTTATAGCTTCAGTAGGCACTGAAATGATGCTCTGCAAGAAATCCTGTGTCTCCTTTGGCAATGACTCGTAGTGCTCGTGATTCATGTGCTCCTGAGAGCTCAACAACTCAATTCTCAAAATGCCAAGTTTTTTTCGCTGGACAACCACTTGTAATTTATAGGGCATTTTGAATTCAAATCCGACTATTCCCCCCAATTTGATTCATTAATGCCGAATTGGCGACAGATTTTCAAGGATCTACCCCATAAATTTTGTCTTAAATGTCGGTCACCTATTCCATTTGGCTGCATTTCTACCGTCAAATCATGAACAGTGACTTTAACGATCACTTTTTGGCCAACCTGCATGATTCCTCCCTGGGTAGTGCAGCTCCCTTCATGCTGCCATGAACCCTGTGACACTTGCTTCGCATCATCCTCCAATCGCGCAGCTCCCCAACTCGGGCAGTGTAGTTTATAGACCCGCGCCTCCTTCCAGCTGCTTGGAGTGCTAAGACTATGCTACCTTCATCTAGTCACATGGTCGGACCGCTGGTGTATGGCTTCAATCGACTGCCATTCACCTTTCCTGGGAAGAGATCTCCATTCAATTTGACCAGCTGTACCGCTCCTCCATCAATAATCCTTAATGACATAGGGCCCTAACCAGTGCATTCTGAACTTCCGTGGAAATTTATCAAACTTAATATCATATAACAAAACTAGGTCGCTTACCTTAAAGGTGCGCAGCTTAATGTGCTGATCATTCCATTTTTTTCGCACTTCTTTTGGACTTGTTGGTGAAATCCAGCTAGAAATCTTTCTTCCTCAAGCTCAGCCAGTTGTGCAAGCCTCTACTCCATGGCTCCATGATTTGTCATACCCATGAGTGCCACTATGCACAGACTAGGCACAATGTATTCCATGGGCATCACTGCTTCAACACCATAGACAAGCCTAAAGGGTGTTTGTCCAGACAACTTCTTGCATGTCGTTCGATAGGCCCATAGTATTGTGGGTATGTGTAGGTTCCAATCATTTTGTTGAGCATTGTAAACCTTGGTTAGCATGTTCTCTAGCACATTATGGATTGCTTCCACTGTCCCATTAGCCTGTGGGTGATAAGATGTGCTCTTTTGGTGATATATCTGAAATTCCTTCATTAGCATGCTGATCGTCTCATTTAGAAAGTGCGTACAACAATCACTCATCAAAATATTTTGACACCCAAATCACATTAGTACATTCTCAAAGAGGAACTTTGCAGCAATCGCTCCTGTGCAATCCTTCATAGGTTGTTCCTCCTCCCATCGAATCAAATACTCTATCACTGTGATAATGTACCTTGCTCCCGTCTTTCCTTAGGGTTGGATGGGTCCCACAAAATCTATCAGCCATTTCTCAAATGGTTGCAACGTCATCTGTGGATTCAAAGGCAACTCATCCCTCTGTGATGGTCTACCAGTCCTTTAACACACATCACATGCCCTGCAATACACTTTTGAGTCCTGATGGAGGGTTGGCCACCACAACCCTGAGCATAGTATCTTCTGCATGGTCGCTCTTCCTACATAATGTCCTCCTACGGTGCCCCCATGAGTGTCTGCAAGTATATTGCTTCTTTCAAACTCGGATACATACCGTTGCAATATCTCATCGAACCCCACTTTATACAGATGCTTGACAATGACAAAAAAGTCTGTCGCATGCACCACTAACTCCTTCTACTGGATAGTGTATCCTTCCGGGGCAGTTCCTGTCGTTAGGAATTGTATGATATCTTCAAAATTACCATCCGCGATGTGCACTACAAATAGCTACGCGTCAGGAAATCCTTCTTCCAAATTAGTGGGCTCTTCCCTATTTAGATGGGCGACAGATGGTCTAGTCCTGCATTCAGTCGTCCAGGTTTCAAAATAACTTCAAAATCATACTCCTAGAACAATAACAACCATCTGTAGATTCTCCCCCCCAACACAAACTTATTGACCAGGTATTTCAGTGCAGAATGATTTGTATACGTCTTAAAATGGCCTCCTAGCAAGTAGTGTATAAACTTATGGAGCGTGTATACCATGGCTAACCCTTCGTGCTTGGTGGTGGAATAGTTCTTATCCACCTTAGATAACCTTCTGTTTGCGAACACTATAGAATGGTCCAAGTCTCCTCCGCCAGCCTATGTCAGTAATGCTCCCAATGCTATACACGATGCGTCAACATGTACATGAAATTCCTTCTTCCAATCCAAGAAGACTAAAATCGGTGCGGTGACCATCTTTTCCTTCAATACATCCAAGCTCTTCTTACAGTACTTGTTCCAACAGAATGTGACATCCTTCTTCAACAACTTCTCCATAGGCGCAGTGATCTAGGCATAGCCTTTGATAAAATTTATGTAATATCCCATATTTCCTAGGGTAGCGTGCAACTGTTTCACACTCCTTGCGCTTCCAAGTTTAGTATCATTGTGATCTTCGTGGGATCTACCATTAGTCCCTATCTGCAAACCACATGACCCAGTAGGGTCCCAAAAGGAACACAAAACAAGAACTTATTCAGATTGAGTGCTATCTGGTATCTTCGACAAGTATCTAGCATCAGGTGTAAACTGGTGACATGGCGTTTAACTAGACCCAACACAGTCTAGTCATTAAAGTATACTTCCAAGAACTTATGAATAAATTCCTTGAACGTAGCAACGACTACGCACGAGAAAATTGTAGGCGCATTCTTCAGTCCAAATGGAATTACACCCCCACTCAGTTGCAAAGGTTGTCTTGCTCCTATCCTCTTTCGCAATTCTAATCTGATGGTATCCAGAGAACCCATCAGTGAAGGAATATGCTTCCTAGCCACCTACATTGTCCAACACTTCATTAGTGAACGGAGTCGGGAAAGGATCATCTATGCAAATGTCATTCAACTTTCTGAGATCCACACATATCCTTATTTCATCCTTCTGCTTCTTCTCTTGTACCACCATTGGGCTTACCCAATTAGATTCTTCTACGGGCTCAATGATGTGTGCCGCGAGCAGCTTGTTGAGCTCTAAGTGGGCCTTCTCCTTATACTTCAGATTGAGACGGTAAGGTCTTTGCTTAACCAACTTCACGTCGGGCTTCAACATGATCTTCATAACACCTAGGTATCCTATTATCCCCTTTAGATCCGTAAACTTAGTAGGGAATAAATCCTGGTATTCATGAAGCAATTCAGTGATCTTATCCACCATCGCGTCATCCTAGTAATCTCCAATCTTTGCGAATTTGGGCTCTGCCATCATACCAATGTTTAGCTGTTTCGTTTTTAGTGGCCTGGTTATATCAGGATTCTCGATCTGCTATCCTTCAACCTTGCGATGACCTTCTGTTTTAGGGATGTTAATATTTCGTGGATCCTCATCCTCTTCTTCAACGGTTACATTATAGCATTCCAGTGCGTGACTCAACTATGTAGCTCAATCAGGCTAAATCAGGTCCAAAGGATCCTGCAGTATCCGAAAGATTGTTGCTTTCACCTCTTGTAGCGCCTTGTCGATACAATCAAACCCGTCTTCAAAGCTGAATGTCATTATAAATACCTCGCGCAGAATATCCCATTCACCTATACCATGGCAGAGCTCTATTTCTAAGTACCAGTTCAACGAGATGACATCCAGGGTGTGACAAAACAAGTGCACCCATTCAAGTTGGGGCTTCTCTCCATAAGCTTGAGCCCATTTGGCCAAGTGCGCGCATGGATCATCTTGCCCATCATATTTGTCTGTCAATCATACCTTTGGCTTCCCAAAGCGTGTTCTAATCATCCTCCTACATTCATGCCAATCATCAAAGATTCACTTGTGCGTACCCCACCATCTTGCGGGCGTAGCGCGCAGTACCCAGTCCAACACCTGGAAGCACTACTTTTTTCGTACCTCCCTCTCAAATGCATCCAAAAATATATATGCATCATTCAAGCCATCATAAGTGGGCAAATTTCTTACCTCTGACGACACACAGCGCAGCAACCGGGTCATCATGTTATAGCTTACTATGGTTACTTCATATAACCGATTCTGCCAGTGCTCTAATTCTTCATCAGAGTCTGAGGTGCGGGAACTCTTGTGATCCCATGCAATTTGTCCATCCACTGTTAGATTTACCCAATATTGGTCTCGCGTTGTTATCTTATAGATACAGTCTAGATCGTCATCGCTCTAATAATCGCGGACTGGTCACGCTATAGCACGATCCTTCAGCAGGATCTAGGGCTATTATTACGCGGAGCGATTTCTTCTCGAATATCATCTTTCGCTTGGTTAGGTTGATTACCCCGTTCATATTAGTAGCCCAATCAATTCCAAGGAGCACAAGGTAGGGGTTGCTATCATCCACAATTTCTATTACTTCAAAGTCAACCAGTGTGCTCGCACCTTCAATATCTACAGTCATCCCTTACAGCCACCCCATGGGGATGATCTTCTGTTGATTTGCCATCCTTAGCTAAATCGGAGACCACTATAGCGTGGGTCTCCCCATCCATTCCCAAGTCTACTTTAGTAGGATGTTTGCGTCTGACCCCAGGTCCAAAATAACTTGATCCATTTCTTACTCTCTTATCTGCGCAGTCAGTCTCATCTCTTGTCGTGTCCTTGTTTTATTCTTACCAATCTTTCATACTACAGACAACTCACCCAAAGTGCTTTCGGCACATCTATTTATGAGCTCATGTAACCCCTTCATAGCCTTTCTATCAGGTAACAACTTCATGCAGGTCTCCAGGAAGGTTGTAAGCATAGAGGGGTCCATCTCTTGATCAAGCTTATCCTTGTACCCTGAGGTGGAGGCCTCAGCGAAACTCTTCTTTGCTTCCATGAATGTTTCATGTGCGTGCTCCAAGTCAAACTCAACCTCCTTCACTGGAGCTTTGTGAACCCATGTTTTGTCTTCGGGTTGTTTCCCCTTGTCACCTGCTGTTGTGATTCCATTTCGGAGCACTATATTCACGTTCAGATCCTCTTTGCGTGGCTCAAACCTCATCATTTGCAGGTTCTGAGTCAGCTAAGGTGGTGGTGCCCCTTTGTCACATATCTTGGCTATTAGCGTAGGATAGTCTTTTTTTTCATGATCAAACGGAGTGCAATACTTTCACGACGGACTTGTTGGGTTAGTGCAATTGCAGGCATAGTGTCCTAGTCCTCCGTACTTGTAGGAGATTAGATGTCCCTGACCTCTGCTAGGTCCTCCTCCGCCTCAGCCTCTTCCTCGCCATCCCCATGGTCTGGTCAGGGGGCCGCATTTCTTCCTGTACCCTATAGGTGGGTGTTCTATCCATCATCAATTCATAGCTTCTGCAATTGCACTCATCATGCCCTACTGACCTACAAAAGTTGCAGAACAATTGTTGTAGTGTCTGTAAAAACTTTTGCAGCAAATGACAGTTATTTGTGGCATGTTTTCCTGCTACTTGACATATAGCGTGCCATAATGTAGGCCCCGAGCTTGGTCCTGCATGAGCTTTTGGCCTCAAAGGCATCGGTCCTCCTCCTGCAATATAGTTTGGAAAGACTGGGAAATGGTCTTTGTCATGCCCCTGACCCTTGCATTTCAGGCACCATACATCTTCACGCACCTCTAGTTGAACTGTTCTGTTCTGCTTCAAAATTTGCATCTTGAGGCAAATAGTTTTCAACTATGCATGGATCTACTGAACCCCCAGATTCGGATCTTGCATCGGTGTTTCATGCAATCTCATTACACTCTCCAAGGCCTCTGCCTGAGTCGTTATCTTCTGTTCTGATAGCGCAACCCTTAGGTGTGGTAGGAGCAAAGCCACAAACCATTCACAATGTTATCTATCTGTTAAGTTCATATTAGCTTCATGTATTTTACAATTAAACCTCTAATCTAGTTCCCAAGGGGTCTCACCTGTTTGCATTGCAATTTCCTTGAACCCCACAATTGACTGTGCCTCAGATTTAGGCCTACTGAATTCTTTTTTCAGCGTGGTTTGGATGTATGCCACTCCAGCATTTGGTTTATCATTAGAGTACTTGATGTACCAGGTTAGCATGTGATCCTGCAGAGCACTAACCAGTGTTGCCTTCTTCATGTGATCATCTATAATGCCCTGAGCTTCCCATATAACTTCAACAACGAACCAGAACTGGTCCGAGTCCTCATTTCCCAAGCCTTTGAACAAAGGTATCTTCACTAAATTTTCCATATTGAACTACAATGGAGGTGGAGGTGGTACGGGTGAGGTCGCAGGTGATGGTGGTGAAGTTGGGTGTGGTGTGGGTGGAGGTGGAAGTCGCAGTAATCCTTGTCATATTAATTGAATATCACTTCGTGGAGAAGCCTGCATTATTCCCTCTTTGTCACCTCGCGGAGGTGAAATCAATGGACTATATTCAGGATCCTTCCTTTGTTCCTGTAAGTTTTTCCACTTCACGTAGCTCTGAACATCAAGGAAGCTGCATAACCCGCTTTTCACACAATGACATCTTAATCCAAGTATTCAAATATTTCAAGTACTTACCTCGCGGACCTTTGAAAATGCGTCAATCCACCTCGTTGTAGTTGATTGAGGTATCGACCGCGAATTCAGTCACAAATCCTCCTATGATGCGATCGAGCCAATGATCGACAGTGTGGGTGATATTATCCTCAGATGCTTACAATTTCTGTACTAGCTTCGGGGTCCAAACAATAGGACCATCAAGTTTTCACCTTCTTTGGCTATCTACTAGCTTCGTGATCCACTCATATAGCTCAACCGGAAAGGAACAGAAAAAGATATCATGTATTTCTGTATATAGGTACCTATCCAACCACTATTCCTTTGTCAGTCGTAGACTTCTATTCTCCTGCGCCACAAATTCATGGATCTTCCTATCCAACCAATCTCCGATCTCTTTCTTAATTGGATTCCAGTGATACAACATCACACATCTCTTATGCAGATTCTGGTCCCGGCAACAGAACCATTTGTTGGCTTAGTGGGGCCTAACCCAAGTTCAACTTTAGTTAGCCAAACAAATCCCTACACTACTGGCCCTTTGGGCATCAGCCCGCGGAGTGCAGACTGAAGTCTCACCTGAAGCAGTATGAGGGGATGCTGGAACCAAGTTTCTGCACCCTGAGATGGTTGTGATGTTGGTTTATTCCTTCTATTCCTTCTTTTGTGTAGGTGACTTACTTATAGAGCTCACCAAACTAGCCCTTTACTCCACCCTTCAATACCTCCATGAAAAGGTACAATTGACCTTTGCACAGCCCTAACTTGTGACTCAGGTACTTTTGCACTACTAGGGCAGCGTACCGTGCAGATTCCCAAACTAGTTCAAGTGTCTTACTTATCTTATTAAACAATAAGAGTTAGCATCGCGTAAATAGTTGTTCCTACTTGTGTTCACTTAACTAATGTAATTACATACATTCGCGCATCATATAAGCATTATAAATGAAATTCATATATAACATATCAAGATGCATTAACAAGTAACAAAGACACAAAATTTGTAGAATGCTTCTCTTTATTGATATCTTCAGATGATTACAGACTCTATCCACCCTGCGCACACAGCAGCAGGGGTCCATGCACTCAACTGCAGACTTCCACCCTAGGCCTCTGTCCACTTAGCTGCAGAGCCTCTACCTACGCTACGACCTAAAACTTAGACTTATTACTTCAAAGCTATGACTATGTTACTTCCAAAAACTTATCTAAACTTCTTAGATCTTACTTACTTAGCTCTTTTTTTACACTCCCATGGTTCGCGGACCATGGGTATATCTTTTACAACTAACTTTATTTTACAAAAATAAGGGCGGACAACCCCTTATGACTCATGACAACTTCATGCTCCGTGACCACAAAATGCGGAGACTTTACAACTTTATTACAAAATTCGACCCAAAATATGGGCTTTTAGCCCCAAAATTGTCCTTTGGGGATCCCGTTCCTAACAATATCCAAACCTACAGACACTGAATATAGAGGTCAGGGAGCTGCAACGGCAATACGATGAAGTTAGGGCAACAATGCGCTCCATAGCACCAACACAACACCTAGCCAAATTACAGGAGGGAAAACATCTCCTAGAACAGGTAGAGGAAGCATAGAAGAAGGAGGCCTTGCTAAAGGCCAAGTTGCAACCATGGTGGGAAGAAACTTATCAAGTCACGACAACCATCCATGATAAGCTTAAAGGCTTGCAGGAGACAGAACAGAGAATGAGGCTCGCCGCAGAGGGACCAACTAAAGAAAAGTTAGTCGAGGAAGTCAAGCAGGGAGCTATACAGAGCGTTGTCGAGGTTGCAGTAATCCAGGTGGAGCTTGGGGATCTTCGTAGCAAGATCGAAGCGCTGGCCGAGTGACTCGAGGGAGAGTCACGATCTTTGTGTTGGGGGCCTGTTGGGATGGGGTCCCCTAAGTCAGTTTTGGGATTAAGATAACCCAAGTTTTGATATAATTTTGTGATTAATGTAAAGTCTCCGTGATTTGTGGATGCGGAGCGTGTAGATGATTACGAGTCAAATGGGTTTTAGCCCCTTATTTATGTAAAGTTTGAGTCAGTTTTGAGGTCCACCCATCGTCCACGAACCATGGGATTGTATGAGAAAGGCTATAAATAGGTGTGCCTTAGAGAGTCTAAGGCATGTTTTTGGTATGTAATGGGTCAGTAGAAGAGAAGTGATAACGAAGAGAAGTGGGTTATATAGAAGAAGAATGGCTCTATAACTAAGTGCGTAGAGGCCTAGGTAGAGTCTGCAACTAAGTGCACGGACCCTTGCAACTGAGTTCGCACTTGGAAAAATAATAGAAACCAATCAATAGATGATTCAGGTGGATATTGGTGGCCAACAACCTATTCCACTTGGAATCCTACGATTGTTTCTTTCAGTTTCCTAAATTATAACGCAATTTACGATTTCTTGAAGTTTTTTGAGTCCTGAAATTCTAAAGCCATTTTGGGGCCCTAAGCGATGTTTTTTTATGGAAAAAGGAAAACTTGAGTCTTAGCCTAATGTTTGCAGTAAAAAATTGTATTCCTCGGATATATACTTATAACGAGGTATCATATGCATCAAATGAAGATTGTATGCCAAAGTTACGACCTTAGGAAGTTGATGTACCAAAATACACCAATGGGGCCCACAAACTTTTGGCACTTCATCTCCTAGGGTTAGTTTTTTGGATATTTAAGGTTTTCCAATGTTTCTCAATAATAAATAGTCCTTCTAGCCTCATTGTAACATAGTTCAAAAGGCATGTAGCCACCACACCTCTTCTCAGAGATAAGCTACAATCGCTTGAGCTAGTTTATTTCTATTCTTCTTGTAAACAATTTTCAGTACTTTGTTATTAATGAATTGAAGTTATGTTTTCACTGTATCTCTATGATTTTGTTCATATCTATATTTCATTTCATTCTTGCATAAATCCATATCAATGGTATCATAGCGATATTCTCTTTCTTTGTTTTTCTGTGAATGTCCCCATCGAGGTCAGGGTATAAGGAGTTGGGACTTGAATTTTTTGAACCCTTGCAAGACCATCCCTGCCGACATCGACGATCACTCATGGGGGAAAAAAAGAAAGATGAGGGAGCAAGATATACTATTAAACTTATGCTTGAAGAATTCCTCAAGCAACAAAGGAATGAGATGATGGAGAACTTTTCCCAGATCCTTCGATGGATTCCAATAGGTGATGCATCTTCATCCAACAATCACTTCAGTGGCGTCGCCCCCTTCAAGGTACAAGTTAAATTTGACATCCCTATATATGAAAGTCAACTAGACTTAGATTCTGTAGATAAATGGTTAAATCTGTTGAAGGATATTTTTCGGTTAATGATTTTTCCAATAGGGAAAGGATTACTTTTGCACTCCTCAAAACCACCCCTAATATCAAGGACTGTTGGGAAACCTACTATGAGGATAGGGACAAGAGGGAACCCTAGCTATTTTTAGCTACACCCACATGGAATTATTTATGAGATGCCATCAAGGAACAATATTTCCTTTTTGAGAGTTATGAATATAAGTACATAAGGTGGACCACATTGTGGCAAGGAAGGGACCAAGACGTGCCAAAGTTCAGAAATATTTTTCATACCCTTCGCATGAAGTTGGGTATCAAGGATTCTGAGTGGCATCTAGTACTGAAGTACCACAACTGTCTACTCAAATACATCCAAGATGAGATGGAGTTCCTGAACATCTCCTCGCTTGGCACTGCCTATCAATATGATGTCAAGATAGAGCATACATTTAAATAGAAGAGGCAAGACTTTGGATTTGTGAATCCAAAGCAAGGGAAAGGCGTCCCCAAACTACAGAACAAAGGACAAAGACAAAGCAGGTGGTGGGCTCCAGTATTGCAGCAATAGTGCTACAACTCCTGGGACTCTGTTCTTTACTTTTATCAACCCGATAGTTCGTAACAAACTTGGAAGCGACGGTACTGTATGCACAAGTACTAGCTCTTGTCGCAGCTGTCACTTGGTCAGTTGGCACAAGTCCGCTAGGAGCTTAAGCCAACTTCTATGAGCTCTGGGAAGAAGCTTTTTAACTAATGGATGGAAGCTAATTCAAAGGAAGCTAATCTACTTGCAGAAAGAAACTGAAAAACTGAAAGGAAATGCAAACCCTAGCAAACCCTAATTTTACCAGCTAGCCCTACGGATGCAAGAAAGAGGATGAAAGCTACTGGAAGAGATGCCATTGACTTATAAGAAGGTAAAATGCATGTGTCTAAGCTACTTCTATAGTAAAATCTGAAGAAAACATCTTTTTGTATTTTTGAATAAGTTGTCAGAATTATCATGCATGTGATTTAACTGTTTTTGACTATGCAGAGGTCGATTGGCGAGAGGAAATGCTTGCATGAGGTTGGGAAGGTTCAGAGAGGGCCTAAGGGGTCCCTAGCACCCTTCCAAAGAGTTTCACAGAGTTTGGCTATCAATAAACCGCTTCCGTGAGCTTCTACAAGAAGTCTGCAGGGGTTTATAGGATGTTCTGGAATTTCTACAGGATGTTCTGCAATTTTCTACAGGATGTTCAGAAAGGCGATTTTGGAGGATTGCTGGAGGAAGAAAGGTGAAGGAGTGGGTATGGAAGTGAGATAAAGGTGTGAGGAGGTCCAGGACTTGGTGGGTGGAGCTAAGGAGTGGCGAGGATGGTTGGATTTGTTCAAGGAGGAGTAGAGCAATGTTGCACAAAAATATGGGAATTTAGGGCAAAGCGAGCGAATGTGGCAAACGTAAGGCAAGAATCCAAGTTGGAAGATGGAGCAGGTGGGATTGATGGAGTACGAGCAGATGGAGAAGTATTACAGGTGCTCTGCAAGTTATTTCTCAAACTGAACAAACAAAGACTTGGAAAATCAAGGACCTAGCTACTTTAACCTAATCTGACCTAGATAACAGCGAAGAAAATGAACAGAAGTCTATTTGCAACAAAATCATGTGAAGTAACTATGCAACTAAGCAATCATGAACCTAAGCATGCAACCACAACTGATATCAACTTCGGCAAATGAGAATCTAACACTAATAATTGCATGGTGAAGCAAAGACAGTGTTTTTGGTGGCAGCAAGGTCACCTTGGTCCCAGCTCATGATCCCACTGAGGGAGAGGTGAGATCCGAGGTGCTTGATAGCCTTTTTCTAGAGATCTTCCCTGTTATTAACCTATCAAATCAATCTGAGCATGAAAATCCTTCTTAATCATCAACTATGATTTAGGTAACCAAGAAAGATTCTAATCTACTTAATAGAAATTATTTTGCAAAGACATAAAAAACAAATAACAGTACACAAAGGAAGCCTTGGCACTTGGGTTGGGCCCAACCCCAAGAGCTACAAGCTCCTAAGAAAAACTCAGAACTGATGCCAAATAAAGTTGCTTTCCATTACTCAAAAATAACCATGTCACAAGAAAGTTATACAATAGGAGCTACAAAATGAGCTGAGAAAATAACAGCACTATAGTGCAAAAAAAACAACAGTTCAAAATGTAACCTACGAAGGCTGGAAGCCTTCCTATTTATGCACTACGAGGGTCTCCAACATCCCTCCTTAACTCAAGGGGCTCTGCTGCTCAAACTGTCAGTGATCAGCCACAGTACATAAGACTGCTCGGCTGCCCTTGGGAATCCTTTTCAGTGGCCTGTTAAACTCCGAGCTGAGGGTGGAGATTTCAAGGAAGGGGCCATTTAATGCAGGGGACACCCTTCCTACAAATCCTCACCCTTGTTCCTTTATGCTTGGTTGTCATCTGGCTCATAATTTCTTGGCCTTGGTCCAAAATTCGTCCAAAAATCTGCATTAACAACGTGTTAGCCTCCTTGGTCAAGTGACTATCCTCATTCGTTCAACTAACATAAATATACTCAAAAAACATGCATAAACTATGAAAAATGGTGGATTGACGAAGAAAAATTAGGCAAAATGATCCCAATAAGTTACCCAATTCCGGGGCTCATCATCACCCCCCTGCTGAATGGGTTGCTCATCCTCTGAGCAACTAATCTAGCTCATCATCCTTGATTGCCTTGACCGCCTCCCTCACATCCCAGGCCTCCGAGGTGATATCTTCTTCACAGTCATGAAATCCTGCTTTTCTTTCCACTTCTTCCCACTGCCTGTGTTCTTCCTCTTCTTTGACTCCCTCCAGCAGCCCCAAAAGCAAGGGAGGACTGAACTTGAGGCTGATCCAGTTGGCCTGAAGGTTCTGCATGGACTATTTGTAGAGGGGTACTCTTGCCAAGGCCTCCCTCATCCTTGTTGGGGAGTGGTATTCTCTTATTTTTAGGTTGTGGGACAGTGTATTCCACGTCCGGGAGCAAGCATGAATACAGTTATCCCCCAACAGTCTCTCCATGTCCTCAAAATGGGCTATGGCTTGAGCTTGTCGTTCAATGTAGTATGGCAGGGCCTGAGCATCATTGGCCAAGTGCTAGTGGGCATATATTAATGCTGAGGGATCCTCCGGCTCTGCTCTGATCATTAGTGGTTCCTTTAATTCCCTGTCCATAACATTTCGAACCTCTGCTGCTCTCTTTTCTTCATGATTTAGCCAAGAGGCCATGGCCATAAGTTGCACGTCTCCTACCGCAGCGTTGGGGTCCCACAAGTTCGTGTTGGGAAGGACCAAGTTGTGTAGGTATAACTCTGATAACTTGGCCTTGTCCTCTGATGAGCTACTGTCACATAATGTCATTAATTGATGGTAGTTTTGAAATGGAGTAATGCCCCTTTGGGCCAGGGTGTTAATCTGGAACTGTAACCACTGATCCTTAAGGTATAAGGCATATGATTTGGTAGGTTGCCTACACTACATTGCCTCCACTGCCCAGCTGGGCATGTAGGCCAGTTGGGCCTCCTTCTCTTGTACCCGTTGCCTTAGAGACTGTATCTCCTATGTTGCTTGCAATTCCTTCTCCTGTAGTTGTCTAGTTAATGCCTCAACTTCAGCCTACAACCCATCTCTTCTCTGTTGTTCATCAGGCGTTTCTTTGTCTGTTGTGGGCTCCTTCTGTTGCCATTGTTCTCCCAAGGTGTGGGGTCTGTTAACACCCAGGTTGTTCCCTTTGACTCCAAGGGAATACGGCCGGGGTAACCACTAACCAATCTTTGGATTACAGCTTCTAGCCCAACTGTAATCAGAGAGGGCTCTCTCTTTAAGGTTTGTCTCTATTCTGTGGAGATTTTTAGGCTAGCTATGAAGTAAGGGTTTTGGTTTATGTTTGGTTGGAAGGATGTCTTTCTGTACCTAAAGTGGAAATCTGCAGATAATGTTAGTCCATTGGGCAATGGAGTCTGTGGCTACTGGTTTTTTGAAATCTTGAGTTGAGCAGCTGAAATTATAGGGCCATTTGAATACTTCATAAAACAAACTTGAAATTATGATGGTGAAATGTAAATAACCAGTGAAAAGCAATTAAGAATTTTCCACTAAGCTGGGGTGTGAGAAAGAGATATATTCCTCAAGAGCAAACTTGAATTCCTGAAACAATAATCACTGTGAAAGATATAGTGTGAAAGGGCAGCAATTAAGAATTACACCTTTATTACTATAACTGAAGAAAACATTTATAATAGCTTAGATTGAGTTCAGGGTAATCTGTGATTAAATCCTGGAACTATTCTTTTTCCTTGCCACTAACTGTAAAGCACAAAAGCATGAAAGAGATATGAAAAGATAACAAAACACATAACGAAGAGTTTTAGGGAAAACGTATTGTGCCATGAAGTACACAGGAATCCTGTAACATTCAGTTAAACACCACAATGCATCAAACAACACAGAGCTTTGGAAATTCCATCGGCTTTTGTATTACTTCTCTGAGAATTTACAGCAAAAGAACTCTAGAAGAGAAATCCACAACCCAACTACAAACTCATGCGAGGGGGAATATATACAAATGTTTCATACAAAATATCTCAGGAATTGAGTCATCTGAGAGATAAATATCTTCACCAACTCGTACAGGAAATAGCAGATAAGAAGTCATTGAAGCTTTCAATACAACATGAATGCTCTTTAATTCTGTCAGAAGACTTTTTGACCTTTGGAGGTCATTGAGTAGGTTGAACGCTTTGTTATAAATGATGAATGACGTGTCTTTGCAGCTCTGCCCTCCTGTAGCTTTTCGGCCCTGTCACCTGTGACTGTCAGTGCTGCTGTGGTGGCTGAATAGTTTCGCTGAGTTGGCTCAGCCTCTTTTCTCCATACATGCTGATATATCAAAATTTTCCTCTGCATGGAAACTTACATATTTCAAATGGAAAAAACTTGATTACTGACTCTGGTTTAGTAGTAATTGTATCAATCCATTCTAGACTTCCTGTGTGGTAAATTGATGTCTTAAAATTGCCTCTATAGACTCATTTGCCTCTGTATATTTATAGAAATTCGGAGGCGCATCAAACAAGTGATTGATTTCATTCATAATAAAAAATAAGCTCTCTACCCTATTGTAGAGATTCTGTCCTGATGCTGGCCCTGATTCTGCTGAAGTGCTAGGCTTTTCTGCAATCTGATTTGTAGCAAAGGTGTTGACCCTCTTGGCATAATTTTCATGGGAAAGTAGTCTTCCTGAGCTGCCCATTAGGCTAGGAAGACCTCTGTTCTGCAATGCTATAAATTTGTCCATGAATTTATTAATGTCTGTCTGCATATCCTGGCTTCTTCTCTCTAATGTCTGTACCAGGGTTCTTAGTGTCAGGGCCCTTTTGACCATCGAAATGGTCTCAGTCCTGTTGGCAATTCCCATTGTGACCAACTGAGAACTTGTTCTGTGATTAAGCACATTAATCATTCTGGTGGCAACCTCAGGCATATTGCTTAGAGATTCCCTTGCTCTTTGGATTTCCCTGTGTGCTTTTCCAATGAGCCCCATTTGCTCATGAATAGCCTCAATATATTCCCACTGGTCAGTGATGGATTGGCCAATATTGGCCCATAGGACTCTCTTGAGCTCAGCTGTTACTTTATCAAGTGTGAGCTCTTTCTCTAGCTCTTTTATCCTCCTTTTGAGAGTCTTTATCTCTCTTTCTCTCTCAGCTACGTTTTTCTTGGATTTATCATATCTTTCATTGAGCTTAGCCAAAGTTTCTTTGGCTTGACTCAGCTCTATCATTTGGGCCTCCAAGACCTGAATTTCATTCCTGAGTTTCTGCATGTCAAGACTTTGAGCATACTCTGTTGTTGGTGCTGAGTTAGAGGGTGCTGTTTGCTCTGTCTGCTGAATGGGAGGGGTAGTGGTTTGAGGGGCTTCTTCCAGATTGATTTTTTCTGGAGGGGGCTAAGAAGTTTGGCCTGCCTCTTTTTGTTGCAATGCTGCTTGCAGTGCAGCTTCTGATTCTCCCAACTTTTCTTGTGTAAGGATGAGCTGTTTATATAGTGACACCAGCATAGCTGCTACATCCTTGTCATGTCTCAGCTGGGCAACTTTTTCAGTTTGGGGATGAAGAGTTGCTGGGATCTTGATCATTTTCCTTAATGCTGCCATATCTGCATCCCTTAGCTTCAACAGCTCCTGCACATCTTTGACATCCTTGGGATCATGCCCAAGCTCTATTATGATGTCCTCCAAAGCTTTGATTCTATTGTCCTTTGCTTGAGAGGATGCTCTTTCCAACTCAAGTTGGGCAGTTGTATTATTTAGCCTATTTTCTAGCCTGTAATTCACCAATGTTTTATCTGCCAAGGAGGCATATACCATCTCACTCGTTTGCTTATGCAATTCTATCTGATCCATCAGGTGGATGTCCTTGGCAAGGACCTCAAGGTTGGTCCTGATGTAATCTGCAGCTAACTGTGGCTGCTGCATGGCTGGCATGAAGTGGCTCATAATCATCTTTCCCTCCTAGACATCATAGGCAGACATAAGTCTTTGTTGGTTGGTGGGAGCCATTTTGAACAGATGATTATATAATTGTATTCTTATGGGCTCATTCCTCTTCTTTATGTCCATGAACTAATGCTTGATGCTTAGTTCACCTCCTCTTTGTTGGCTTGAGGAGCTAACTTCTCCTCCTGCTGTCCTCTCTTGTTCCTGCTAGAAGGAACTTGCAGAGGCCTCCATGCTAGGTGGGCCCATGCCCAAAGATTGCCCTATTGGCATTTCTTCCTCTGAAAAAGGATCCATTCTATGCCTCTTTTCACCTTGATTTGTTGATGTTGTGAGGGGAGTCTCTCTGTCCCTTTTCCTGCTTATGTCCTCCTTTTGTGGGGTTTGAAGGACTGAAGCTTCAGCTCTTGTTTCTTGCCTAGGAGGCACAATTTGTGGTGGCTGCTGCTCAGTGACAATTGGGACCTCTGCTGTGTGCCCTTCTTGCACTGGCTGTTCCTTTTCTTGCTACTGTACCTATTGTTGTTGCTGTACTTCCTGCTGTTGTACCTCTTTCTGAAGTGGCTGCTCTAGCTCCATTTCTTTCTCCTTGCCTTTGCTAGAGGTTTGATCTATAGCTTTGACTACCTTCTGATGTGCTGTGGAGGATGAGGCAGCTGCTCCCACTTGAGTGCTTGTAAGAGCAAATACCTGTGCAGAAAGCTCTAAGTCAGCCATTTTTAGGAGATTTCTTCGTGCTTGTTGGACACCTAATCCTAATGGGTTAGTGTGGGAAGCTGAACAGACTAAGTAGTCCAAGGGACCTTGGGATGTGAATCCCAACGGTCACCATATTGTACTATAAATGTACATCTATTGTTAATAAAAAATGTATTGCAAGCTTTATCTTTCCTAATTGTTCTCGCTGACCATGTCTGTTTAACATGGTATTAGAGCCATGATGTGTGGCCTGTTTTCCCTGAGCAACTGTGTAGTTGCCTTGAGTAGTGCTGGCCTGTTTAAATCTGCCTCCCTGTTCTTCTGAATACCTCTGACCGTCATAAACGTTTAAAAGGAAAAAGAGCATCATTACATCTGCTCCATATTCCATTCCCTGTTCCATACAGTACGCTGCCTCTGCCACACCTGCGATGCACCTCATTACTAAACGCTGGTCTGTCACCTGTTCTGACATTACTGAAACGCTGCCAGGTCTGAAAGCTGCATACCAAACTTCTGAGAGAGTGAAACGGGTGGTTGAAGGTAACGCTGAGCGGATATCAAGAAAAAAAAAAAGAAACGCTGCTGATGGCGTAACTCCGGAGGAAGCATCTATTGCAGCTTACAGTTTGGACACGCGAACTCTATAATTCCAGCAGGTACGTTTAGTATTCCTCTACAACCAGCACACCTAACCTGATAGGCTGTCGGAGTCGGGGCTACAATTGGCCCCGGTGCCCCCGACTGTGGTACCATGGACACCAAATCCCAATTCCTGCAAAATAGCACTTCTCTACAGTTTAAGTGGCACTCTGCGTTTAGCTGCCTGCCACCAAATATTAGTAAGATTTACGTTAACATGGAATTATGCTAGAATGATTATCGTATAAGGAAAAAGGTTTCTGGGAAGAGGCCCTTCCTTCCTCCTCCGTTTCTTCCTTTGTATGTATCTATGTTGCTTTGTCATGCTTTGGATTTAAACCGCACTGAACACCAATATACGACAGAATCCAGGACATTCCAAATACATGCAACAATCAGAAAAATGGATTCCTATTGCGAGAAGCTCGACCTCGAGCTCCGCGGAATTTGCAGGCCTGTAAGGTAACAATTCGAATCAATAAATATTTTTAGAGCTGCAGTGAGTCGAACTCCAGACTACCTTAAATATAGTGGAAATGCAATTCCCGCCGCAGAAAGGAGGAAGGTTATGCCTGTAAGAAAATAAATTTGTGTTGTGCAGAGAGCGAGAGCAGGGTTGCACGGGCAGGGGCAGAGGCGGGATCGGAACGTTGATTGGAAGACTCGGAATATCGTTGAGGGAATGTTTGCCCCTTTGGCTTCTTTAAAGAATTTGCTCTGGGGTTGTCAAATTTCTTCCCAACAATCTCAGTTCAGTTCCCTCTTGTGCGCTATTTGCAGGTTTAATTGACTGCCGAAATAGTCTCTATTTGGCCTGTATCTCTGCCTATTGTTGTACCCGCATGGATTATACCTACTATTCTACCTACTATTGTCCTTCCTAGCTTGTTCGTAGCTATATCTGTACCTTGTTCCAATACCTGCACGTCCATATGATTGGCCGATAGTCTCTGCTAGTGTCCTCACATATTTCAAATGCTGTTATAAAGGCGGTTAATCTGTTTCTTCTTTGCAGAGAAACCCACTCGATAATAACCTCTTGTGGTTTTTGTTAGTGTATATGCATATTTATAGGGCCATTGAATGATGATTTGCAGCAAGATCAAAGGGATGATCATTTGACGTTAGTACTTCCAACTGATGCGTGGTTTTCAATCAAAATCAGAACAGATGGTTGGACACTTTTGAAGCGTATTATAGTGCCACTTTAGTAGCATGTAATGTTAGCAGGATGTTAAGAAGTATTTACAATTTTTTTAAAGATTTGGAAAAAGAGCAGAGTTGTTTGAAATCCAAATAAATACGGTCTTAAATTGTTGTGAAATACTCTGGTTAGAGTGGTAAATTGGCAAAGTAGTTTGCGCATGTACATGGATCAATATTGCATGGATTCTGGGTTTGGCGGGTTTTAGCTCGCTATCATTTTTGGTGAAGTGATCAGCATTATGAAGTGAATTTGAAGCATTTTTGAAGACATTTTTGGAAGTCATTCTTGGAGCAGTTTCTTGTAGAGATTTTGGAGCTGTTTCTTGTAGAGATTTTGCATGATTTCCATAGCAGTCAGATGCTCTGAAGTTTGAAGTTGAGGACAGCGCTCATCTTCACATTTATATATTTTTTGCATTTGCTCCAGTTCATTCTTGAAACAAACTGTGGACTGTTGATTGTAGCTTGACGAGAAATGTTTATTGTAGTTTAACTTGGCAACATCCAGCTTACTCAGGTCCTGCTCCATCAACTATTTTCACAACATTGTTGCCACTTGACAAGCCCTTACAAGATCTTGTAGTAAGAGTACAATATTATTTTTCTGTTGTTGTTGCCTCAGTTGTGTTTTTTAAGTGACATTGAAGAAAATGGTTAGACTTGAAGATGCATTAAAGTTATTGAATATCCTAATTCATTCCACTATTGATGAGATGGTCAAAGTTAACAAAGAAACTCTCTTTGACATCCAAACCTCTCTGCAAACTGCACATGAGAATATTGAGTTTTTGTAGCTTGAGACAAAGCTGCAGCAAGAAGAACTACAGTAATGGAGTCATCATTCTGAACCTATTTCTGTTCAGAAGATTGAAACAGACTCCCATAAACAGCAAGTTAATAATGCAGCAATTGTACATGCAGATGCAGAAACTCAATCTGCAATTCCCAAGCCCATCATCAGACCTTGGGAGCAGCTTGTCCACAACAAGCACAGAACTGGTCTTGGATATGACAAGGACTTGTCCTTTCATATTCCAGACTATGCCAAGCCCATTCAGTTTCAGAGTGTTGGATTCATCCATGACAGTTCACCTGCTCCTCATGACAGTTCAGCTTCAACTGTTCCAGACTCTGCTCCTCTTCCACATCAATAACAACAACAACAGATCATGAAATGCCAACACTGTGACCGAGTTGGCCATCTGAAAGATCACTGTTTTGATCTTCATCCATGTAAGCACTGCCATAAAACCAACCATTCTTCACAGAGATGCTTCAGCAACAAACATCCTGCAAGAACAAAGATTCATCTTGGATGGATCGCTTCTTGGCAATGGGCATCAACAGCCAAGAAGATATTCCAAACACATGTCAGAACTTGTTCCAGAATATTGAACCGTCTTGCAGTTGAGTTTTATCCATCTTCTCACCTTGTGTCCGACAGGGGGGGAAATGATGGTCATCTACAAGTTTCAAAGCCACATCAAACGAGCCTGAGCCACAACCTGCCACACCAGTTTCAAAGTTGTAGCCAGAGACACAGATATCCGTGAACATGCCTTCAGTAGGCAATCTGGAACACTTCCTCTAGCAGAAGACTTCAGCTTCTTGCCAGCTTTGGAAGAGTTCCGAGAACAAAATTGAGAACACTTCCTCTAGCAGAAGACTCCAACTTCTTGCCAGCTTTGGAAGAGTTCCAAGAATTGCATTAAGCATTCCAGAGTTGTTGGTCATCCTTAAACCATCACAGGTTGAGACTTCCCTTTTCAGGTTGAAGTTTTACCTTTTATGCGGGGTGAAACCTCCCTTTTATGGTTGAAGGTTTCCCTCTTTAAAACAATAGGATCACTTCCTCTAGCAGAAGACTTCAGCTTCTT